>CM045890.1:41226900-41377411 GCA_025169545.1 Anguilla japonica
TAATGCTTTGTATCGGTTTCTATGTTTAGAAATGTCACACGCCCTGACACACTCCCCTGGGGGGGAGATGCAGCAGTTCTGGTTTTGCACCCTGATTTGCCACGTGGAAAGAGGGAGAGCGCACCCACATCAACACGAAATCAAATAACCAAACACCTTCACCCTTCCCCCCTTCCCTTCCCCCCTCGTGGGTTCCAGACAAAAACAATAAACGAAACACAACAAACTAAAAGGACAAAGACAAAAGAAAGCAAAACCCAGCGACAGCTTTTCAGCTTGCCGCTGCTCTCAGCTGGCTAGGTTTTCAGTTGCCCCTGGTGTCGGCCTCGTACCGTGGAGAACACACCTCTAAGCACTTGTGCTGATTAGTTAACACAACCCAGGTGCGTATGCTCTCTCCACCAATAGGCATGACGGAGACAAATCCACTTCTCCACCGGACCGAATGCCACAAAGCCTAAGTGGCCTACATTTACTGTAGGAATGAGCGGAGGGCCTACAGGTGCCCGCCAACTATAACGTGTGATAAACGAGCGGCAAACGAGCGGCCATCAGCCTGAAAACGCTCTGACTCCGCCAGCGGGCCGCTGGAAAACCGATGAGCGAGAACACCAGCGAATCGCTGGCTGTCTCTGCCATTGGCCCACGGAGGGTAAAACCACGCGTCATCCGAAGCAAATTTGAAAATGAACGGAGGCGATTATAAGGAGAGCCAATTTTCTGGCAAAGCAGGCTGACGAAGCAACCGGCAGGGCGGGAAACGGGGCACGGTAACCAAGATCCAACGTGTAAATTATCCCTGGTTTAAACATTTTATTACGCCCACAAGCGACCGATTGTCGGGAGAGGCGAGCGACGCCAGGTGATCTCGTCGGAGGACGTGTGGCTTTGCCCTGAAGGCTCCAGTGTGGTTGGCACGTTGGCGCCGGCCGCCCTGCAGATGCCAACTCCCTTAGGGACGCGTGGAGCGCTCGTGACTCGCTCAGTCTTCACCATCTACTGCCGTTAACCTGCTATCCAGCAGAGTTCTCTAATTGAGCTGGCTGGCTGCCAGCTATTTACAAGTCTAACCTACCATAAACTCAGCCTGCTACAAAAAAATTGTAAGAGCAGCGTTCATATTTTTTTTTTGCCACATTGCACTGGCACCCTCAGGAGTTGCTGGATATTCTGTTTATCGCCGTGCATATTCACACCCTGCATCTTGCAAGATTTTTGAAATCAACAAAAACAAACCCCACAACAATGTGCTGTTCGCTCACTGAACTTGTGTGCTGCGTTTCAAATCCACATCTTTAAACTGCATGTTGTAGGCTGCATTTGCTGAGAGAGGAGGTGAGGACAGAGGAGTTTGGTGGACTGCAGTGATTACATTTAGTGTACGTGTAGAGATGGAGTCCTAGTTGACACCCATGTGCCAGTGTTCCTAGTGCATGCATGCGTGCATATATTGGTCCTCAGTATTGGCCACATTTCGTCCTTGTACAAGTACAAACCAATACAAATATGGTTTAAAAATGCAAATATCAGCCCCATATATCGATCAGGCTCTAGTAGCTACAAGTCACTGTCGAGGGCTGTGATGCTGTCCACTCCTGATTGATTAGTTGGCACTTCGGACATTCCGGTAGTATTTACCAACCAGAGAGTATAGAATTCAGCACCTCTGTGTCTGCTTGGGTTGACAGAATAGCATGGGTATTCAAATTGCTGGATCTTTTTCATGAACTCAGTCGAGCACCCCATTCATTGTTATTTTCAGACTTAAATTTGTTTGTATAAAGCAGAGCAATGCTTTCTTGCTGTTAAAATAGCAACGTGGAGACAAAACAGGTGTGCTTCGAAACAGATAAGCTGAAGATACTTTATGTACTTGTAAACTCTCCAAATTATGTCCTCTTGAAAAAGAAATGTTAATCTTGTTGCCCCCCTCCCCCACCCCGAGCACGTACAGTTAATAATGGGATCCACTTATATCCATCACCATATCTGAGCACAGATGCATTAGAGTAATTGCTGTTTCAGCCTGGTTCTGCCTACTGCACACTTTTGAAAAATGATTCCTGGGTTGGATGGAGTTGGTGTGTCCATCTTATTTGTATAAAGAATTCTCTTTGCAAATGAATTTGTACTGTGTAGCTGGGACTGGCTCATGAAACTCAGATCAAACTGTCAGAATACGCATTGCGGATCAAATATGAATAAAGTTTCTCCAGTTACATGGCGTATTTCTCACCTCAAATGTTTTCAGAAACATATTTTAGTGCACTGTTTAGGTGGAATATGACCCCTAAACCGTTATGAACTGGTCACCATGTTTCTCTGGTCTGAAAACGTTGGGCCGACTAGGGGTGTTAATCGATTAACTATTAATCGCTAAAAATGTTGATCGATTAATTGTATTGATCAAATACATTTCAATAAACTATTTCAAGGAATAACCTGATGTTAACATTTGTTAGCTTAATTTGGGTAATGGCATATAGGCTGTGTTGTTCGTGTTAGAGCTATATGTTACAACCTTCAGGAATATAGCCTATTAGCAATCTTTTGGGAGTCTTCATTCTATTTTATACCTTTACTTTATAAAGTAGGCATGCAAATCCTGAAAGTGCACCGAGGCTTGTAGGCTTATCATATGACATGTCTAGATGCCTGAGAGGAATTCTGTAACCTGTTGAAGAGCAGCTCGTCTCCACTCTCAAATTTGGTGCCAGAAGAGGACAGTCGTGTGATTGGTGCCTTATTTGAGTAAATGCAGAAGTAGTTCCCACAGTCTCATTGCTTTTCCTCGATGGCGTCAGCTGGAGTTCGCCACAGGGATTAAAAGCGGAGTTGGCTTGTTTTCTGTTGGGCCTGTAAGTAACGTTACTGCGACAACAGTAAGGACTTTTGTGAGGGTCTGAAATCTTCAAATTTAAAGTTCCACGCATAAAACCACTATTATATTCAACATAATGGAATTGATTAAGCTATAAGTAAACCTGTCTTCTTGCTGTTACGAAATCTAACATTACTAGCTATCTAGCTAGTTACGTTAGGTGTTGTAACTCTGCGTGAGTGGGTGGGGTTGAAGATGGTGGAGGAGACTTCTTTGATTGTAAACACAGGCTAGGAAATCCTGCATGGTATGCCTTTAAAAGAACTTTCCTTTTTAAGGAAACAGAAGTCATCACTCACTGTTATTTGTAATTGCTTTATTTTTCTTCGTCTTAAGCAACAAATATCCTTTTCGTAACCACTGAAATTTCTGCACACTGCCAAATTTTCTGTCCTTTCTCACATTATTCCAATCTGAAACTTTCTCCTTTCATAGTCTCTCTGTCCTTTAAGGTTTATTTTATCCAGCTGCTACAGGAGAGTGATATATTTATGTCTCCGCAGGCCTGGCTATTGGAGATGAGCCGAACAACCAGCAGGTCGGCATCGTGCTGACGGTGCTGGGCGTGGTGGTGCTGGACTTCTGCGCGGATGCCAGCGAGGGGCCCATCCGAGCCTACCTGCTGGACGTGGCCGACCCCGACGAGCAGGACATGGCGCTCAACATCCACGCGTTCTCTGCCGGTACGAGCCGCGCCGCGCCGGCCTGTCGCGAGCCGAGCGAGAGCGATACACGCCAGATATAAATGCGCCGCAGAGCAACCCAATTTGTTTAATGCACTGCACTGCAGAGGAGCTGCAGTTAATATTTTAACCGCGTCTGAAAGTCACCATCCTCATGCCGCAGGCACGTGTGTAGAAAAGCACGCCTCTTCCCCGTCTTTGCGCAACGATGCGTTGTTCTGCCCTGTTACCCGTCAACCCAGCGACCCCTGGAAATGTGCTGAGGCATCTATGAGTGTGTCACTGCACTGCAGATAATGGTTTGGTGCATTCACAGCCCAAACGTGCACAGTCACACACTGCTGCTGCTCCACAGGGTTCGTACGGTCATGAAAAACCTGGAAAAGTCATTGAAATTTAAAATGCAATTTCCAGGCCCTGGAAAACTTATGGAAAATAATATTTTTTGAAAAGTTTTGGAAAAGTAATGGAAACACAGCTAAAGTTGCATCAAATATAATTACGAATTAATCCAATCATAAAAATTGTATGTATAGTAATAAAACGTAAATTGGCACGTAACTTTCGCAGTATTTTGGTGGTGTGAGAAGTTAATTCGGTCTGGCTCAGTCTGTTTACAGGCACGCCCAACAGGCAGGCTTCTGCTATTGTAGCAGTTAGTAAACGTAGGCCCTACTGTGCCGACAATATGCCAGGGAAGTGCAGCTTCAATAATATATCAGGGCTCGAAATTAACTTTTTTACTTAGTAGCACTGGTGCTCCCAACTTCAAAAAGTTAGAAGCACCCACCAAAATGTAAGGAGCACCAACAATATATGCAATAGATTTTTTATTGATAAAAAACGACAATATAACAGTACAGTTTACAAGTAACAGTTAAACTGTCACGCATAAAATGTGTCGACTCTTCAAGGAATTGCGTGTTATGCATTCAAACGACAAAGCGCTTCTCGTCACATTAATACCGCTAATTAAATCAACCGCCAGTAAACTGCATCTGAGAAATTAGCTGTTTCAACCAGGTCGCTACACAAAACACTAAGTCAACGTTTCAAAAAAAAAATGCCGTAATCGTTCGCTTCAACTTTTCAGCTTTCGATAACGCTAATAAATTGAACATAAACTTTTGTCTTCAGGTAACATTCGTTAACGCGTTAGCTCTCTGTGTCGCGTGACAGTGGAGTGCAGCGAAAGGGAGTGATTGAAGGCTAATATTAACCATTTTAAAATCAGCATTAAAGGTAAGAATGTCAAGCTCACGATTGGTTAGAAGGGTCACCGTCAGCTCACAAGGCACATACTGAGTGTACTAACTAGCGAATGTACAGAGAAAGACGTTCGACTGGAAAAAGAAAAAAAAAAAAGGTCGCACCAGAACAATTATTTGCACTCGCACAAATGCTCCCAATTATATTTCGAGGTCGCACAGATTAAATTTCGGGAGCATATGCGACCAAAATGGTCGCAATTTCGAGCCCTGTTTGAGACATTGACAAATATGTTAAACTATTCGAATTAAAATATGAGAGAATGTGTGTGTCTGTCTGGTGTTTATTTGTTTTAGAGAGGCACCATATGTTTCAGATGCAGACCTAATTTTACTTAGTGTTACAATAAATAATTTTAAATCGTCCCACTGAGATAAAGTCATTTGTTTTGGTCATGGATATTCAGTTAAAGGTTGTGGAGAAGTCATGGAAAAGTCATTGAAAATCATTGGTGAAAAAGTGTATGAACCCTGGCTCCACACACCGCTGCTCCTCCACACACACTGCTGCTGCTCCACACACCGCTGCTCCTCCACACACACTGCTGCTGCTCCACACACTGCTGCTGCTCCTCCTCACACTGCTGCTGCTGCTGCTCCACACACACTGCTGCTGCTGCTGCTCCACACACACTCCTGCTGCTCCACACACTGCTGCTGCTGCTCCACACACTGCTGCTGCTGCTCCACACACACTGCTGCTGCTCCACACACACTGCTGCTGCTGCTCCACACACACTGCTGCTGTTTCACACACACTGCTGCTGCTCCACACACACTGCTGCTGCTGCTCCATACACACTGCTGCTGCTGCTCCACACACTGCTGCTGCTGCTCCACACACGGCTGCTGCTCCTCCTCACACACTGCTGCTGCTGCTTCACACACACTACTGCTGCTCCACACACTGCTGCTGCTGCTCCACACACACTGCTGCTGCTGCTTCACACACACTGCTGCTGCTGCACACACTGCTGCTATCTGGGGTTATGTCATCACAGCAGAGCTCTGGCAGCGTGAGCAGCAGCCCTCTTGCACTTCTTCCAGAGCCACAGACCCATCAATATTTAACACAGGATTAATAATGAATAAAAAGGAGGCCTCTATCTTTAGCAGAACTCCAGTTATGTCGCACACAGGCAGACAAATTGCATTGGCATCCATTTTATAATTTCAGCCTCATTGAGTGTGAGGCTGACTGTGTAATTCCTAGTATTTGCTAGAATGAGAGATTCAGTTCTTGGGTCATGAACACACAACATTTGATATTTGGAGTATCAAGGTTTATAAGGAGCAAATCATTGACTGCGTTGTGTCATTTAAAATGGCTCATTTATTATGGTTACTGCACATCGTGCTTGGTGATGATGGATTCCATGGATTACATAGTAAACAGGGTGATGCGGTAACTCAACACTCATCAGTGGAGGTGAAGGGATGAATTAATTCTGTCAGTTAAAGCCAAACAAAGCACTGTGTTGTTTTTATTTTTAGCCTGTTAAATGCCTAATCTGTCACACGTTATTGTGTGCAGGGCTCGGAGGCGCAGTGGGCTACATGCTGGGCGGTCTGGACTGGACTCACACTTTCCTGGGCCTGACGTTCAAGTCCCAGGAGCAGATCCTGTTTGTCTTCGCCGCCATCCTCTTCACCGTGTCCGTGGCGCTGCACCTGGTGAGCATCGAGGAGCAGCAGTACAGCCCTCAGCAGGACCGGCTGGACGAGGAGGCGGAGCCCGCGTCCACGCCCGGGCCCGACGGCGGCCTGCCGCGCCTGGAGCTGATCCGCGAGGACGAGCCGTACGAGCCGTACGAGGACGCGCGCTCCGAGCGCGACCTGGACATGGGCTTCCTGGACGCCGACCTGGTGCGCAGCAAGAGCGACTCGGTGCTGGCCATGGCCGACGGCACGCTGGAGCTGGACCGCGACCCGCTCTTCCTGCGCCAGATCGAGCCGTCCATCTTCCAGGACCAGGCGTCGGCGGGCAGCGGCTCTCCCCTGCGGCGCGCCAGCGGCAGCGGCAGCGCGGGCAGCCGCGACGGCCTGGGCGCCCGGCTGGGCCACCTGTCGGCCTTCCTGCAGGCGGAGGCGGAGCGCGACGGCGAGGAGGCGCTGCTGGGCAGCCAGCGCAGCCTGGGCAAGGCGCCCAACGGCCGGGCGGCCGGCGCCAACGGCCACGCCCCCGGCGGCATGAAGCAGTCCAGCACCAGCGTCTCCATGCGCCACCGCCGCCGCCACACCTTCTACCGCCAGCCGTCCAGCACCTTCTCCTACTACGGCCGCGTGGGCTCCCACCGCTACCGCTACCGGCGGGCCAACGCCGTGGTGCTCATCAAGTCCTCGCGCAGCATGAACGACATCTACGAGATGCAGGACCGGCAGCGGCGCGGCAGGCGGCGGCGCCAGCGGCACCAGAGCGGCAACACCAACTCCAGCGGCGACACGGAGAGCGAGGAGGGCGAGACGGAGACCACGGTGCGCCTCCTCTGGCACTCCATGCTGAAGATGCCTCCCGAGCTCCTCCGCCTGTGCGTCTGCCACCTGCTCACCTGGCTGGCCATCATCACCCAGGCCATCTTCTACACCGACTTCATGGGCCAGGTCGTCTTCCACGGCGACCCCAAGGTAGGCCGCCCCGGGCCCTCGGAAAGCGTTCCGCGCCAGGCGTGTGCCCCGCCCTGTTCGGCTCACTGACAGAGTCCGCAGAGCATATGTACCGGTAATTCACTGATCAGTGACGTGCGGTGAGCTCTGTGGCTGGGTTAGGCACTGGGTAGGTACTGGGCTACTGGCTACATAGAACTCCAGGTTGACTTTTCATGAAGATTGATAATAACAGAGCCTTGTGGACTATAACTGTATGTCTAATCAGTCGAGTGTTTACACACAGGACTTTTACGCATAGGGCTATATTAACATCTGGCATTTTCTATGTTTTAGTCAGTGTAAGCACAAGTTCCTTATCTTTCATTTACAAATAACACTAAAACGAAAGTGGAAATGCAACTTAAAAATACATCTAACAATAAAAAGGTTTCCATTCCTTAAGAAAACCTGACTTCAGTTTCATTTCCTCAGAGTAGGCAGTGCCTACTGTGCTTATCGTGACTGCACAGCCTTAGGCTGAGTTGAATATTTTAAATAGTGCACGTGGGTGTACTGAGGTCACGGGAGTTCATGCAGCGTATCCCAAAAGCACGGCTTGCTTATTTTCGCCCGCAGGCTCCGGCTAACACCACCGAGCTCCTGAACTACCACGAAGGAGTGCAGATGGGCTGCTGGGGGCTGGTCATCTACGCCGTAACTGCTGCTATTTGCTCAGGTGAGGAGGAGCGCGTTGCTCTGCGGCACCCCCAGCCGCCGCTAACCGCCATGGCCGCCGGCCCGCTGAACCCGTCCGCTTTGCCCCCCTGCAGCTTTACTCCAGAAGTACCTGGACAACTTTGACCTCAGCATCAAGATCATCTACATCCTGGGCACGCTCGGCTTCGCCATCGGCACGGTGGTCATGGCCATCTTCCCCAACGTCTACGTCTCCATGGTGATGATAAGCACCATGGGCATTATCTTCATGAGCATCTCCTACTGCCCCTACGCCCTACTCGGCCAGTACCACGAAATCAAGGAGGTGAGTTCCCCCTCATGCTCTGCTGAGTCATTGCATAAGGTTCCAGAATCCACCCAAAACTCTAGATTGGGGGTCATGCTGTAATACCCAATTTAACAGCTCCTCCTAGTTCTGAAGTTCTAAGCCTTTTAGAGAGAGTTTGGGCCAAGTCAGTGGCATTCAGTCCTGCCCTTGGAGAGCTGCAGGATGTGCAGATTTTCATTTTAACACTTAATTTACCAATCCAAGCTCTGATTGCACAGTTAAGTCACCTCATTGGTTCCTTCGTTTGGAAAGTCACCTCATCTGGCTCCTTGGTTTTGAAAGCAACCTCATCCAGGGAAAACCCTGGGACTGAGGTCAAGGACTACAGTGCATGCAAAGCATGTGTGGTTCAGTGCTCATTTCACAAGTTCATGACTTCTTTAACCTCTCAGGTGAGTGTTTTGAGCTCCTCTCTGGTATTGCTGTGCTCATATTTTGCTCTCTGCGTTTCTCCTTGCAGTACATCCGCCACAGCCCGGGGAACTCCAGGCGAGGGTTTGGCATCGACTGCGCCATCCTGTCCTGCCAGGTGTACATCTCGCAGATCCTGGTGGCCTCGGCGCTGGGCTCGGTGGTGGACCTGGTGGGCAGCGTGCGGGTGGTGCCCATGGTGGCGTCGGGCAGCTCCTTCCTGAGCTTCCTCTCCGCCACCTTCCTGGTCATCTACCCCAACCCGCACGCCGACGACAGCAAGGGGGAGCCGGGGAAGTCCCCCGGGCGGGCCGAGCTCGGCCAGGGCGACGCCGCCGAGAAGCCCAGCGTGCTGAAGCTGACGCGCAAGGGCACCGCCGCCACCACCACCGCCTGCCGGGCCGAGTGCGAGTCCACGCTGTGACTCCGCCCCCTGACCCGCCCCTCGCCCAACCCCCGCGCGGAACCGCCCGACCCGAAGACGCCGCAAGCTGCTCCGCCTGCTCAGGCGGGACGTGAAGGAGAGGCCGCTTTCTTAATCCACGGCCTCGCCCCTCTCAGGGCCCCCCAGGGGGGGCACTGTCTGAGCGGCCACTGTCTGAGCAGCCATCTCAGGACATGAGAAAATGCATCAGGAAACACGCAGCGGGTGCTCAAGCTCTCAAAAACACGCACTTCACTTCTCACTTCCAGTAACCGGCAAAGAGGAAAAGGACTATTTATTCTTCAGTTATTAGAGTCAAAAAAGCCAACAATGGCAGTGTTCTCCTGGATTGACCACGTGTTATTCCTCCTTGTACATTTTGTTTCGGGGGGGGGGGGGATTACCAAACATTTTAAAGCTGTTAGCAGTTTTGAATATTTCCAGAGCTATAGGCTCATTGGCTTTACACAAAATTTATTTACAGTGGGGGTGCAGGCGATTTCTCAGTGAGAGAATCTCGCTTTAAGTGTGAGAAGAGGCTGTGTGCTGATTGGTCTCATGTATTTAGTCTTTTTTTTCTCATTTTCATTTCCAAGTGCTTTAACATGAAGACTTCTCACAAATGACTGTGCACATGACAGCCTCGACAGGATAGGGGGGAGCGCAACCTACAGTGTCCATTCACAAACTTTTACGTTTTCCGGGATCTTCTGTTCCACCTTACTGTGGAAATCTTACTGCAGCCGCCACTTTTTGGGGGGCATTAAATGGTGAAAACTCTTTTACAAATGAAAGAGATATATATGTATGTTAATGCTGCATTGGAGTTTTGGAGTATTTACCAAACAATGTAAGGAAAACCCAAGGGGGTTTGAAGTGATCTTAAGCTATAGATGAGAAATCGTGGCATGATGTGAAATTCAGGACTCATTTCTCCTCAACCTTGCGTTTGTTTGCAATGTTACCATTCTGTACGCTTGTACAGTTTTGATTGTTCTTTAAAAGCAAGATATATAATATATATATATATATACTAGCTGGATATTTGTCAAATTTGGGAGTGCCTGTGCCTGGAGAAGGAGGTGGAGGTGACTAGGCTTGAGGAAGGGACAGGGTGGAAGAAGCCCTCGGCTAGATGCACTTTTTTTGTGGCAGAACTCATGCTGTGCAGGAACATGTAAAAATCACTAAAATGTGAGGTTTTGCTTTGTCTGTATCACTTAGGTCTTTTCTTTTCTTTTTTTAAAGCTAACTGAGAAGACATCGTTCAAGTCTCAACGACTTCCTCTCACCAGCAGTCTGTTTACATTACACCCTGGTCGCTACACCAGTCTGGGGAGGGGGGTGAGGGGGGGGGGGGGGGGGGGGGGGGGGGAGCCGAGTAATCTCCAAAACTGTTGAGTGACCCAACTGCGAAGGCCCTGCCTTCTCGCCCTGCACAATCTCAGCTCTGCCATTTTGGATCCAAGTGCCCTGTTCTCTGGGCGAGACTGCACTCGGTAGCATTATGATTATGGCAGAGGACGTGGAGATGACTTAACAGAGCTGAATTGCAGCCGGAACGCAGGCCCTGCGGAGACGGCTCGGTGGGTTACACTATGGGAGTTACACTATGGGAGTTACACTGTGACCTGCTATGGGATGAATGTTCACCTTTGATCCATTGCACTTGGTGTATGCTGTGCTGATCTGTTACCATGCATGCCTATGGGGTACTGCAATAGTGCATTGAGTTCAGGAGGCCTCAGCCAGGCCTGCAACTCTCAGGTGCTAGTGGAGTTGCTTCAGTACTTGGGCCACCCAAGTATTCAAAGGTTGTCAAATTAGAACTGCCGTGTAATACAGGAATTCCTGAAGAGAGGATATTGCTTCCTTTTATACATTTGTATACCGAACAGTAAGCATACCAGTGAACCATTTCTAGATATAACTGTATAACCTGTAGAAGTATGATCTTGCAAATATAAATCTTTGAGTAAGAAAAAAAAAATAAGCTGAGATCTTTTCAGAATGTAATGAGACAAGAAACCAAACTTGAAGAAAAAAAAAACAAAGTTTCTGACAAATCAGACGACAGTGGCAATAATGTATCTGCCTCATTAAGGGTAGTAGTTGTAGGCGCAGGGTGGGTGTACTTTTATAATGCATGGGTGAACGTATGTGTATCCTAGTTATCTTATTTAAAAATTGTACTCGTAGTTAAGCATAGAGGGAAAAAAAGACTTGTTTTAAATGTTTGTTTGAAGTCTATTTTTTGAATACTTGAAGTGCAACTCGAGTGTTTTGAGAGTAAGGGTGTGACGTCGAGATGGACTAGCTCCCAGTTTAGTCCTGTTCAGGCAGTAGAGCCATTTGATTCCATCAAGTAACAATAGAAACCAATGAATGTAATACTTTGTTCTTTTATTTTTCAGCAGCATATTTGACATTGCACAGAACTTGCACATACGAAGTTGAGTTTAAAAAAAGAAGAAAAAAAATCATCTTGCAAAAGAAAAATTTAAACTGTGGATATTTATTTTTTGATCTCCTCTTGTGAAATGGACACTTTGACTTTATTTAAAATAAATTCTATAAATATAAATATATATATATATTTAGACTTGCTGAAAGGCAGTGAGATGTGCTCTGACTTGGTGAAGACTGAAGTGTGCGTGCGTGCATGCATGCAAGCGTGCCTGCGTGGGGGTGACTGCTGTGAACCCAGTCTCAACTCTGTTCTTCCCTGTTCTGCTGTTTCCTCAATCATCTTCAGTTTACAATTCACATTTTATTTTCAAAGCTAGGAGTTCCACTGTAAGTGAAAAGACTACAGAAGGTGCTTTCCTTTAAGGCTATTTTTTTTTTCTTGAAATATGAATGCGTGAGATTAATTTTCTTGTGTGTATTCTCATGACTACATTTTTATATTACTCCCATTTTGGCACGATTCATTAAGAAAATCAAGAAAATCTTGAAATTATATTTCATTTGAGAAAATTGGGAGGCTGTAGTTGTTTCCTAGAATAAGAAAATTAATCCTGAATATTATTTTAACCTAAACAAGTAGAAAAATCTTTAAGGGGGAAATGCCGTGTACTGTATGCCTTGTCATATTAAAGTTGTATATTTCATTTGAATAGTTTTCCTTTGCTGCTATTAAAAAAGCGGATTATTTTTATTAGGGTTTTTTTTCTATATAATTACAATGTATATAAATAAAACCTGTACATATGCTCAAGCCTTCTCTCATGTAGGACTATGGAAGAACACTGTATTTGAATGCACCTTTAAAAAAAATCTTGACAACCAAAATGCTCGACAGTTGTTTTTATTCCCATTTTGGGAGTTCACATTTTCACTTGTTCATGTTTTCACATTCAGAAATACCTGATAGTAATGTGCAACATTTGTTTTAGCATTGCATTGGATTTCAAATTTACATAATGCTATGTTATTGCTTAATTTGTAGTTAAGTAGAATCAATGATGGTCATTCATACCCCTTAATTAAGTAGCAACATCATTTGAATTGATCAGTTGAACTTTTTATAGTGACAGTCACCATCAGGAAGGTACACATTATGTTACACAAACAAATTATGTTTTCTTAATTTAAATAGGCTTGATTTTTTTACCCTCTGGCTGTGACAAGGTAATATTATGATTTAAGAAACCAAAGCCATTATGGGCCTGGATTGAATATGGGAACAACATGAGCTCAGAAGGCTTTAATCTACATGTATTTTCATGCAGTAACACATAGCTATTTTGTTTACCGTTGAAGTAAGATGTTTGAGGTGCTGGGAGCGCATACATAAACAAATATTATATGTGGATACCAAGTGCGACTGTTGGAAAGACTTGGAGAAGACATACTGTTGAAAGTTTCTTATTAGAGTGTATGCTAGCTGGCCTCAACCAGTGATAGAAGGAATGTGCCCACAATAGTACCACAAGATTACACATACCGCAACATAACAATTGGCGTACAACATGTCCTGAAAGTGATTGTCCTCATTTGAAAAGGGCGCTGATTGCCCCCAGCCTAGTTTCTGTATTTGTCCATTTTTACCAAAACCAACCTATTCACCCTCGCGAGATAAGGGTAGTCTCCCATACGATGACAGGACGTTAGCATTTGAAAACCAGGGAAAAGTATACTCTCTGGTAAGATGCCAACCAGTATTTTGCATCTCCCGCTAACTTTTCCCTGGATTGCAGTCAGCTGGAGACTGTCCATCCCCAGTGGGGTCTCCTCCATTCTTTCAGGTTTCGTTTTACTTGTGGTTTCGCCAAAAAAAACAAAAACCTGTAACTGTGGGAAAATCCAATTCCCTCTCCTTGTGAAAATGATAATACCAGAAACAGCTGAAATTAATGTGCGGGATATGAACGGAATCAATGTAAACTACTGGCAATACAGATCTGATCAGCACAAACCGTGGTGCCACACAAAGGCTTTGTCTGCCATCTGCTGACGAGAGCAGCATGTGTCATAGGCCTGTGTGTGTGTGTGTGTGTGTGTGAATCAGACTATAAGGGTGTGTATACAGTAGGAGAGAGTGGTGCAAAACCTAACCTGGTGTAAAATGTAATACACTTTTTAGGTAGATGCATCGGGCTTGAACGATGTATTTCAGGTTAAACACACAGAATTACCGTCTATTTGTCTCCAACAAACGGTGGGAGAGTTCAATAAAAATTTTGGTAGATATTACATTACATTACATTACATTACATTATAGGCATTTAGCAGACGCTCTTATCCAGAGCGACGTACAACAAGTGCATTAGTTCCAGGCGCAGAGGTACAAAAGAAACATACTAGAGCGAAATAAAGATTGTAGTGCCAGAAGTGACCACATAGATCAGGACTCCAACCCTGTAGAGTAACCTGTTCAGCAAACAAACAACCCTGCCAAATACAAACTAGCACTGAAATCACAATTTCCTGATCAGAAGTAGACAAACAATCTTGCCAAATAAAAAAGATATTACCAAAGGTTTGCCAAACGTTTTGGCTACATGCAAGTAAGTGTTTTTTGGCTACTGTACTGTGTGTGCATGTCAAGGAATCCGCATGTATGTACAGTTGAGGCCAAAGATTTACATACACCTGCGCTAAAAATATTCAAACTCAGTTTTTCACAGCTCCGCACATTTCATGGTACCATACATTTCTTTTGGCAAGTCAATTAGGGCATTTACTTTGTTCACATCAGAGGTCATTTTTTTTAAATTAAAGCTTTTCAGCTTTAATTCACTAAGGGCTGAATGAACTTTGGTCTGAAAGGTTCAACTGAACCCCAAGACAACAACAAAGGAACTGGTGAAGGAGTTGGAGGCATCAGGTACCAAAGTATCTTCATCCACCATTACAGTTTTTCTCAATTGTTTAAACACGTTTTCTGAAACTATAGCTAAATTTCTCAAAACTCTACACACAAAGCACAGCAGCAGTTAACCTTTTGCCAAAACTATACAAATCTCTTGCAAAATGCACTGACTTTTTCCATCAAAATGATTCACACAGGCCTCATATGAATAGGTCTTATTGAGCATTGATTTCACACTGGTGCGATAAATTTAAAAACACAACCATCAAAATACTGTATATATGTTTTGGCCTCATGAGGTCATGTTACATGTTCAAGTTATAAAATTGTGTAAAAATTGCTTATTTTTTCTCCTTTTTTGAAGTTTTAGTTTTCTTTTCGAGGGGTCCCAAAATAGGCTGAAATTTTACAGTAAATATAAAGACTGTTGCCATGATACAATACAGTAAATATATCATCATATAAATAGTGCATTTGCTAGGTAAACCTAATTCTAATTCAGTACAGTACAGCGAAGCGTATGAACTGTTATCACAGTTTTGTTGTTATGCACATTTACTGTATTGTCCTGCCAATGAGGTCCAGTTGGGCTGCACTCACAACCCAGGTTCCATCACGAGTCATACTGAACATTGTTAGAAGTGTTTTTTTTCATTTTCCTTATCAGTGCAATTATGAGTTTTATAAGTTTTGCCAAAATAGATAACTTTGTGTCTTCTCAAAACTAGAACATGCTTAGACTGTGTCAGTCTGGACAATGGATGTAATGATCTGTTGTCATACATGAAATCAATGAACAAATTCAAAAAGGTAACAAAGTAAATCTTTATTTGTTACTGTAAAATGGTAAATGGTAAATGGACTGCATTTATATAGCGCTTTTATCCAAAGCGCTTTACAATTGATGCCTCTCATTCGCCAGAGCAGTTAGAGGTTAGGGGTTAGGTGTCTTGCTCAAGGACACTTCGACATGCCCAGGGCGGGGTTTGAACCGGCAACCCTCCGACTGCCAGACAATCGGTCTTACCTCCTGAGCTATATCGCCCCATAAAATAAATCTTTGTTCAGCAGACTGCAAAAATAAAAATCGTAGTTTGTAGGCCTGCTGTAAAAACAAAAAAAAAACAAATACGTGATCAACCAAAGTTGCACGTATTTCATTTGAAATGTTAGCTTGTCTCCCTCTTCCTCGTCCACCTCGTACACGTATACATCCTCCTCTACCTCTCTGTGCTGCGTGTTGCTCCATTGTTTTCCAACACAATGTTTTGCCAATTGAGTTTGAACCGGTGAGAAATGAGTGAGACCAATTGGTAATTAGGGTGTGGCATTTTGAAGGCCAGTGTTTTCCAGGTGAACAAAGTGTGCTAAATGATGAGATTTGTGCTTACAGTTTTGCAAACATGTGAGTTAGAATTGTTATTTGAGTCAAAACAATGGAATTGTGCTTAGAGTTTAGAAGTCTGGAGTCTTGATACACGAGCTTCAAGTTTTCAGAATTGTGTGCATAGTTCCATTTTTTGTGTGTATAAAATGGAGAAAAACTGTAGAATAGGTTCTGTTCTGATTATCAGTGCAAAATGCAACCTTTGGAAATGCATGGGATTTTACAATGTGGAGAGAAATAAATACTGTCATCAGTGTGCAGTACTGGTCTTGTCTGTTGTGTTTGGTCAATATACTCATGTACTTTACTCTAACAACATCTCTGAAAAAATCAAACCCAGACTATATTATTAGAAAAGTAGAAATATTAAAAGTGTTTTAGATTGAGCACTGCAGTGTGTAACTGGTTCAAACAGAATGAGATCGTATGAACCATGTGTTTGCCATACGATGACAAAATAGGGTTTTTATAAATTATTGTATAGTTTTGAATGAACTGTTTCATTTTGCAAAAGATCTGAGGTGTTCTGCTACTTGTGTTTGTGTGAATTGTGCATAGTGTTTTGACAAAATGAGCCGTTTTCAAAATCGTGCTTAAGCGATCGTTAAAAAACTGTAATCATTTCACAGATGCTAAGTGTAAATATCCTGAGTTAATTAATTAATTAATTAATCAGGAGTGACTCAAATGCATTGTGCCTGTGTGTGTGCGTGCGTTTTAGGCTGAAGTGGAAAACTTTGTCCTGAAGATGACAGCAGAGTTCCCGTCCAGGAAGGATCAGCTGATCGTCCTCATCAACAACTCTGACATGATGCTGAGCGTGCTGATGATGAGACAGACGGACAGACAGACTCGGGAGAGTGTGAGCACGCTCTGTGCACTGCCTGAGCCCCAGAACACGGGCCTGAAGACTGACTGGCTGACGGACTGATTGTGTATGAACCTGTTTGGTAAAGTGCCTGATCACAGCATCTCTCTCTCTCTCTCACTCCCTCTCTCACTCCCTCTCCTCTCTCTTTCTCTCCCACACTCAAATTCAAATTCAAATTCAAATCTAATTTACTTTATTGGCAGGAAATACATACGTACATATCGCCAAAGCATCATAAATCAATTCAAAACACATATTTACAGTGGAATACTAATAGCAGTGAACATTCTATAAAAAAAAACAGAACAATAACAATATTAATGTTCAATCGGCACAAGCATTTAAAGAAAAAATAAATAAATAAAATAATAATAATAATAATAATAATAATAATAATAATAATAATAATAATAATAATAATAATAATAATAATAATAATAAAATAAAATAAATAAATAAATAATTATAATTATGTAGGATGGTCACTCAGTGTCCCTCAGGTTATAGCAAGCTGAGACATATTGAGCCGCAATTGGGGCTGTTGGTCCTTATCCTAAAAGGACTGCACATTTTTAATTCTTTGATAAAGAATGGAAGTTTTTTAGAATTTCTGAAAATTTGTGGTAATATATTTTTCTTATATTTGTATATTTTGTACAGTTTAGGAGGAAGTGCATCTCTTGTGTACTGCGGACACGTATTCATGGAGAACAAAGGAACAAGACGGAGTATGAATGGAGGGGTTTTTTGAATCTAGACAAAGCTGGTGAAAAACAATGGCGTATGAAGCGTACCAAACAGATACAGGCTAACTGAATAGTTATGTGTTTGATAGAGATCAACATGCCGTGTTATGACCGGTTAGTAATTAAAATAGATCACATGCAAGATATGTTCTGTGCGTGACATATATTAAAACTAACGCAGCGCGGTGGATGGCTTAAAGCCAACTGAACATACAGAACATTTATATTAATATTAAAAGACAATAACAGTCACAGTTACGTACATCCAATAATAAACGTGGCTACATTTGGTCTGTCGCTAATTATACTAAGCCCAGAGTTACCCTTACTTGAGTGTCCTTTGGTTGCGTTGTCGGAAATGTTTCCTGGTTTCCAGTGCAAAGTCTGTGGGAGTTGAGGTGGAAAAGGGGAAGCTGTTCACCCTTTTCTTCTGTTCCAAGACACGCAGCTTGATCCTTGTCACAGGCCGCTTGCCTCGTGGGACTTGCTCTGCAGGATACGTCCGTCATGCATGGCTTTCCGAGTTCTTCGACCACCGCTAATTTCATAGCAACACTAATGCAGTTCCTAATGAAGGCTCGTCAGGGCCGTTTGCCCTTTTCTCCTGGTTGGATCAAAAACATGCACCCTGATCCTTGTTCCTGGGACTTTCTCTGCAGGATGCGTCGGTTGTGCGTGGCTCTCCTGGTTCTTCGACCACCGCTAATCCAGAGACTGTAAAAATAAATGAATGAATATTCACCTACTGATTAAATTAATTGTCAATCAAGCTAGACTGTACTAAAAAGGGCGACAACGTCGTAAACAACAGGTGTGGTATTACGCACAGCTATTTTGGAAGGTACCCAGGCATCACAAATGCGCGTGTATTTCACAAACGGATTGTCAAAGACAATATATGACCACTCAGACTCAAAAGGGAGATCTCTACGCGTAAAACCAATGGGAAGGTTGTATATTTATTCAATGTTTAGACCCAGATATTGACTGTAGAATGACATGGTATCATTTTTTAAAACTTTGTCTCGTTTATTTCGTTATTCAGTCAGCAGCGTTTTCACTGCTGTATTGGCATATCTTAGGGCTATTGTCGGGTTTATCTTGTTGCTATGACGGAATACGATTTTTGAGTGGTGAAAGAATATTTTTATGAATGCCCAGATAGACAATATAACTGTGGGTAGCGGCGGATCTCCGCGCACAACTCTCTTCAAAACAAGCATCCATTAAATTTTGTGGAGCATGCGCAGTTGGCGTGCTTGCTATGCGTACAGTCCGCGCGGTCATAAATTTTGGGCTGCGCGCGGCCATCCGCATAGGTCCGCATGGACCCTCCGGACATGGGCGGATGACGACATTTACGTCAGGAGGACCAAAGCGGACCCTCGCGGACACACGGACGCGAAAAGTATGAAGCAGCCTTTAAGAGTTTACCTTAGTGTTGCAAATGGTCAATGAATAGCTGTGATATTTGTATTATTAAATGTATGTGCATAATCACAGTCCATTCAACCAAAAAAATATTTAAACAGAGGCATTTACATGCTAGACATTTGACAAATATAAACATATAAAAATAACACATCGTCAGACATGTAATTCACCATTTGGCCATTCTCAGCCATAGGAAGCTTCAAAGTGCTCGGCCAGCATAGCCTGGAGATAAGACAGGGCAGGAACTGGGGGGTTACCATCTGAGGTGTGAATCTATGTGTCTGCGTGGGTGTGTGTGTGTGTGTGTGTGTGTGTGTGTGTGTGTCAGACGGGGTGTCCATGCCCCAGCCCCCTCCCCTTTTAAACTACATAAAATATGCAGCCTTGCTTGAGTTAGTTAAGTTTGGGCAACTCGGAAGGACGAAGTTTGTAACAGTTGGAATTGGGCATCTGAGTCGTGCATCTGTGTCAGGCGTTCTACATTATATCTCAGATACTTTTGGAACATTCTGCTGTCTTTTGGTTTCTGTATTTTCGATAAATTTGGGACAAAAGCTGTGGTTTGGTATCTGCTTTCATTCATTTCTTGTGAGCCAGTCCATATCTGTAACCTTTGTTAAACGTTTTAAGGTAGTTGAACCTAGTCTTTAGATGTGTGAGTTGCACATTTTGATGAAGGTTGATCCAAACAGTTTGCGATTTGATTAATAAGTCATATATTTGATAATACTTACCAAATTCAACCTTCATCAAAATCTTCACCTTGCTGACCGGCAGGCCTTATCTGATACAAGAAAAATAAATAATAATGTCACATTACCAGGCAGAGCAGACACTGCCACACGAATACATGACACAAAAAAGCAATTCTTCCTCAGATAGAATAAAGCCGGGATTAGGGAAAAACTGAGTTTGCGTGGTCTATAATATAAGAACGAGAATTACGTAGTTTATAGACTCATCACGGAATCAGCCTGTGACAGCATACATTAGCAATTCACTACTACAATGTACAACAAACTATGTGAGTGTACGTGTGCGTGTGCGCATGTTCTCCTGCGTGTGGGGTTTCGTACCACAGACACGTGTTCACGGAGAACAAAGGAACAAAATGGAGTGTATGATTGGAGGGGTTTTTGAAACTAGATAAAGATAGTGGCTAAACAATGGCACATGAAGCGTACCAAACGGATAAACGATAACCATATGACTATTGGTGTGCGTTTCATGAGATCAACAAGCCATGTTATGACCAGTTAGTAATTAAAATAGATCACATGCAAGATCTGTTCTGTGCGTGATATATATTAAAACTACCGCAGCATGGTGGATGGCTTAGGAGCCAACCACAAGAGAACGGTAACACATGGAACAATTACATTAATCATTAAAACACAATAACCATTAGCACTGTCATGTACATTCAATCATAAATGTTGTTACATTTAGTCCGTCGCCAATTTTTCTATATGCCCAGAGTTATAGCCTTACTTAAGTCCTTGATTTTGGTTCCGTTGTTGGAATACTTCCTGGTTTCCAGTACAAAATATTTAGGAGTTGTAGTGGAAAAGAGGAAGCTGTTCACCCTTTTCTTCTGTTCCAAGACACGCAGCTTGATCCTTATCACAGGCCGCTTGCCTCGTGGGACTTGCTCTGCAGGATACGTCCGTCATGCATGGCTTTCCGAGTTCTTCGACCACCGCTAATTTCATAGCAACACTAATGCAGTTCCTAATGAAGGCTCGTCATGGTCAGACTTTTTGCCATGGTTGAGTTATTACTGCCTTTTTTTGAAAGCCATCAATTTTTTCTTTTCTGAGATCCAGTTTTGTGTTTATAAGGCATTTTCAGGGCCGGCCCGTGGCATAAACGCTGTATGCAGTTGTTCAGGGTCACAACCGCTAGGGGGGGGGCACACAACCACGAGGGGGGGCCACACAATCCAATGTTTATCTTAATTTTCGTAATTACGTTAGTCATCCCCTATCACAGAACTAGCGGTATAAAATTCAAATGAAATGGCAACAGGGCAACAGAACATTTCATAACAATGTAATGAAAGAAGGATTTTACCAAGCAAGGCTAATACTCAAGCTCATATCACACACTGAGACTCATATCACACACTCACCTCATATCACACCCTCAGGCTTATATCACACACTCAGGCTCATATCACACACTGAGACTCATATCACACACTCAGCTCATATCACACAATCAGGGTTATATCACAAGCTCAGACTCATATCACACACTCAGGCTCATATCACACACTAAGACTCATATCACACACTCAGACTAATATCAAACACTCAGGCTCATATCACACACTCAGACTCATATCAAACACTCAGGCTCATATCATACACTCAGACTCATATCACACACTCAGACTCATATCACACACTCAGGCTCATATCACACACTCAGGCTCATATCACACAGTGTGTCACAGTGTGTCACAGTGTGTCAGTATCTCTGTGTGTCATTGACTCTCACCTGAACTTTTCTTCTTCCAATTAATGAAACCGATGACGGCGAGGACGAGGATGAGGGCGTCCTGCACATGGAGGAGCTGCTGTCTTCAGGAATGAAGCTACTCGCTGCAGTCAGGGGGAATCGCATTAAACACACACACACACACACACACACACACACACACATGCGTGTACACGCATACACACATATGCTTTATAAGGCATTTTGATTTGCTTCTTTTTTAGCTAGGACTCCTTGTGGAGCCAGAACTCCAAGAGCTGCAGGAAAGGCCAGCGAGGTAGAGACTGCAGGTTGGTTGGAGTTCACTCAATCAGTGTCAGGAGCTGCAGGTCGGTAAGGAGTTCGCTGAATCTGTCTACAGTGGGATGTTTGAGTTTGGGGAATCTGGGTCAAAGGCTTCAATGAAAAACTCAGTCAGAACCCCAGTTCAGCAGAGCTCAGGGTAGCTTATATAACACTCAGCTCATATCACACACTAAGACTCATATCACCCACTCAGACTCATATCACACATTCAGGCTCATATCACACACTCAGGCTCATATCACACACTCAGACTCATATCACACACTCAGCTCATATCACACACTCAGGCTCATATCACACACTCACCTCATATCACACACTCAGGCTCATATCACACACTCAGGCTCATATCACACACTCAGACTCATATCACACACTCCAGCTCATATCACACACTCAGACTCATTTTACATGTTTAATCTCATTCTACAACCAACCAAATCACTATGACTGACTCAATTATTCTATACATGTCGAGAGTTGAATACATATTTTATTTAATGTTACCTCAGTAACATGCATTTCACCCAATTAAAAACTATATCAGGATTCCAGAACTGATGAAGATTCAGACATTCAGCCAAACATGCATGCACGCGCACACACACAGACAAGAAACAGCACTGCAACACAGTAGTGTCAGGGTTTCGAGGGGGGTTGGACCCAGGCGCAGAATGAAACACATAAAACTCAAGAGGTAAGGAAGTATATAGCAGCTCCAGGGGGCCTCTTGAGGTGGGGTGTGTGGGCATGTGTGTGCAGGGGGGGGGGGTCTTTCTCAAAAAAAATTTATTCACAAATTTCTAAATCTATTCCTGAATCCTGGGTATCAGTACTGTGATCCACTCTCTCCACTCACTCCACTCACTCCACTCACTCTCACTCTTGATATCTCTCCCTCTCTCTCTCTCTCTCTCTCACTCTTGATACCTGTGTTCCTCTTGATGTTCTCCTCTCTGACAGGCAGAACGATGTCCTGTTTCAGGCTCTTGTGCTGTACAGTACAGGTGTAGTCTTGGCTCTTCCAGTCCTCAGGCTTCACTTTCAGGTGAGATGTGGTCTGGAAAGTTCCGTCCTCGTTCAGCACCGTCTCCCCCAGCTCTACGTCCACATCCAGGTCCTCTCCGTTTCTCTGCCAGGTTACCGTGATGCCGGCGGGGTAGAATCGAGTCACATGACAGGTTATGACAGGAGAGGAGGAGTCCTTCTGCAGCAGAGAGACCTCAGGAGCAACTGAGAGAGAGAGAGAGAAAGAGAGAGAGAGAGAGAGAGAAGGGAATAGAGGGAGGGCAGAGGGTGGGAGATGGAGAGAGAACACAATTTTGTTGTTCAATTTCATTTACACGGGCAGTGGGTTAACCTCAATTACAATACTCAGTCAATACAGCTCAGCCATCATCATGAAAATCATTTATCTCCAGCAACGAGTAAAGCTGCTCTTCAGTTATCTGAGAACCAAGTTTAGACATACTTAAAATATCAGAAATAGCATTTTGGTGCTTCTTTTCTTCACCATCATTAACTTCTAACGGTAAGTCCACAGACACCAACAAATCAGTCTTTGTCCATTTCACACCCTCAGACTCAGATCACACACTCAGGCTCATTTCACACACTCAGGCTCATATCACACACTCAGGCTCATTTCACACCCTCAGACTCATATCACACACTCAGGCTCATATCACACACTCAGGCTCATATCACACACTCAGCTCATATCACACACTCAGACTCATTTTACATGTCTCAATTATTAGACTCAATTATTCTATACATGTCGAGAGTTGAATTAATGTACACGTTTTATTTAATGTTACCTCAGTAAAATGCATATCAGCCAATTAAAAACAACATCAGGATAGCAGAACTGAAGAAGATACAGACATTCAGCCAAACATGCATGCACGCGCACACACACAGACTGGAACAACACTGCAACACAGTAGTGTCAGGGTTTCGAGGGGGGTTGGACCCAGGCGCAGAATGAAACACACAAAACTCAAGAGGTAAAGGAAAATAAAGACTTTACTACAAAAAAGGCAAACACAAACAGGGAACAGAAAAGGCCATGATGGGCAAAAACACAAACTCCAAAATATCTAAGAACAGAAAACAAGAGGAACTCAAAACACGGGCAGGGCAGAACACAGGCAGACAGAGTACACGGGTAGAACCACACACACAAAACGGAAGCAGGACAAAGCAGGCAGGTACATAAAGTCAGAAACAAACACAGAAACACACAACGCACAAGCAGGACCGAAGCGGGCAGAATACATATATTCAGAAACGAACACAAGGAACCAGCACCCGAGTCAAGGGGACAAAGAACTCAAATAGACAGGGGTAACAAGACACAGGTGAACTCAAAGAACAATCAAACCAGAGGGAAGGGAAAACAAGTGGTAGGTGGGGACGATGATTAAATAATGACACAATAATGGAAAACAATAATACAATTAACACAGGGAGGGAGAACGAACTGAAATACAAAACTGAAGTGCCGCCATCTGGCGGCCCAACAAGGAAAGACAGACAGAACACAGAACCATGACAAGTAGACATATAAACAGGTCTTAACCCTGGGTATCTGTACTTGATTATAATGACATTCATACGAATTGAGTAAAGAATAGGAGTAAATATACGCACTTCTAGTCATCTCATGTTCTGGAACTGAGACACAGAGAGTTAGAATCATACACACAGCATGTCTGACTGTCACAGTGAAACTATTAAACTGTGAAATGTTTCAGTGTGCCAGCTTTATTATGTTACTGCGCTGGTGTCTCTTAAGGTGTGCCAGTGGGTCTGTGTCTGTTACTCAGTCTCAATGTGTCAGTGTATCTGTGTGTCAGTGACTCTCACCTGAGCTTCTCTTCTTCCAAATGATGAAACCGATGACGGCGAGGGCGAGGATGAGACCGCCCACCCCACAGTCAATGATGACGCCCTTGGGGGGGCTGCTGCCGTCAGGATTGAAGCTACGCGCTGCAGTCAGGGGCAATCACATTAAACACACACACACACACACACACACACACACATGCATGTACACACATAAACACATACAACAAACATGCAATTCTTGATTAATACATTACATATTTCACATCTTCTATTATGAACTTGTGTCTAAACCATCCCTGACTATTTGTGTTAATCAGTGGAGAGTGTAGTGATCATACAGCTCACAGTATAGTGTAGTAAGAGCCAGAGGTCCTATAGAGTGAAGCACAGTGTGTTTGGGCTAAACCTCTCTGTGAGTTTGTCCTGTTTGTGGCGTCAGCAGGGGTGGGGGTAAGGAAGTATATAGCAGCTCCAGGGGGTTTCTTGAGGTGGGGTGTGTGGGCATGTGTGTGCAGGGGGGCTCTTTCTCAAAAAAAATTTATTCACAAATTAATTATAGATCTATTCCTGAATCCTGGGTATCAGTACTGTGATCCCATCTCTCACTCTCTCCACTCTCTCCACTCACTCACTCCATTCACTCCACTCACTCTCACTCTTGATATCTGTGTTCCTCTTGATGTTCTCCTCTCTGACAGGCAGAACGATGTCCTGTTTCAGGCTCTTGTGCTGTACAGTACAGGTGTAGTCTTGGCTCTTCCAGTCCTCAGGCTTCACTCTCAGGTGAGATGTGGTCTGGAAAGTTCCGTCCTCGTTGCGCACCGTCTCCCCCAGCTCTACGTCCACATCCAGGTCCTCTCCATTTCTCTGCCAAGTTACCATGATGTCACGGGGGTAGAATCCGGTCACGTGACAGGTAATGACAGGAGAGAAGGAGTCCTTCTGCCGCAGAGAGACCTCAGGAGGAACTAAGGGAGAGAGAGAGAGAGAGAAAGAGAGAGAGAGAGAAAGGAATAGAGGGAGGGCAGAGGGTGGGAGATGGAGAGAGAACACAATTTTATTGTTCAATTTCATTTACACGGGAAGTGGGTTAACCTCAATTACAATACTCAGTCAATACAGCTCAGCCACTGTTCCTTATTATTCCACAACAAACAAAATTTCATCAGCGTTGCACGACCATTCAAAATTAAAAATCGCCATAAAAAGTCAACTTCCCGTCATCACCAAGCTGGTGAAGTTTTTCCAAAAGTCTCATCCAGAAAATAATTTATCTCCAGCAACGAGTAAAGCTACTCTTCAGTTATCTGAGCACCAAGTTTAGACATACTTAAAATATCAGAAATAGCATCTTGGTGCTTCTTTTCTTCACCATCATTAACTTCTAACGGTAAATCCACAGACACCAACAAATCAGTCTTTGTCCTCAGTTTGATACTCAACTCTGGATTGGCTATGTAAGGTTCAATTTTGACTGTCCGTGGATTTTGATCTTTGTCTGCATTCTGGTAGAGTCGTAAAGATCAGAAGGCTGTAAACACAGCTGAAAAGACTACTACCCCACAATCTGGAGATTGCTGTGGGACAGTCTCTTTTACCACATCAACACATGTGGCCTACAGGAATGAGGATAAACAGTTCACCAGGACAGTGTCTGTTTTCATGTCGTAAAAGCACCCACAGGCCCCTTTGGGTCAGATGGGAACCTGGTTGACCATTACCCACAACTGGATGGATGTTGCCTGTGCCCTGTTAATCAAGGTGTGCCGGATGGGCCTGGATAGGCATTTGTTTTCAATGATACTGAGTAGAATGAACTTGGCAGGACTCACTCCTTTTTATGGAGCAGTCTTACAGGTGTGGCAGATATTTGCTGTGTCAAGGGAAAACACCGCTACCCCTGTTTTTTGGACCCTTGAGGAGCCGTTGTTTTTTAATCCATTACTCCATACTGGTACACTTGATTCACCAATGGTGCGATCTAGCCTGGTGGAGGCCGGCATTTCCAAGATCCGTTATCTGCGGACGGCTGATGGGTGGCTGGCAGCGGAACAGGTGGCAGCCCTGGAGGGCTTTAAATCTGTCAGAGGACGCTGGAAGAACTTGGCTCCTCACTGCCAAGACCCATGCAGGATTATCTAGGCCTCCCATTAAAAGTATTGATATCAAAATTATGCCAAGTTACAAGAAACAATTGACTATCATACCTTAAAAATTAAACAAGCTGTATTTCCAAAGCTATGCTACCCAATGTTTCCTAAATTATTTAAAGTAATTTGGCCCAGAAAAGGGTCATACCTTTTATTGAGCATTTAAAAAATAGGCCATTGAACTCACTATTATATAAGGCTCTAAAAACTGAAGACGTCAGCCAAGCAAAGTATCCCCTCAGTCAGCTGGTGCTGAACCTCTCTAAACTAACCAGTACTAGTACAAACCTGCTTCAGGTCAGCACTGCTTCACAGCTGCCAATGAGAGTCAACCAAACTATGAAACAAATCAAAAGCATATATTTGGAACACTGGAAGACCAGTGCCAAATCCCAAAATAAACAGAACTGTTATCAGTCCCTAAACAGAGAATACACACAGGCAGATTATCTATTCTCTGTCAGAGACACAAAGCAGAGACAGATCCTGACCAAGTACAGGCTCAGTGACCACACCTTAGCAATTGAAAAAGGTAGACATAAAAAGTCTACCTTTGCCCAAAGAGGGACGTTTATGTGGTCACTGTAAGACTGGAGAGGTACAGACAGAGACCAGTGGTTCTCAAACTCAGTCCTGGGGGACCACTGTGTATGCTGGTTTTCATTCCAACCTCAACTGCAACCCCCGGATTTTAACAAGCAAATTTTTCATGTTTTAGAGCTGGGGGTCCCAGTCTTATCCAGAAAGGGCCAGTGTGGGTGCACACACCTGATTCTACTAATCAACCACTAGAGCCTTTGCTAAGTACCTTGATTCAATGTGTAAATGTTATAATTACATGAAATTCTTTCAGTAATTTATATATACATATCATATACATATTTTTAGCTGCGACTATAGCTGTCTGTCGGTCAGTCAGTCCACAAAAAGTGTCCCACCCCATAGCAGCCACAGTTTTCGCCCCAGGAGGCTGAAATTTGGCATGGACGTTGGTCATGACCGAAGGTAGAGCTGAGTAACTTTCATTACATTATTAAATTATTGTGGCACATGAGTAAAGCATTGAATATCAAAAGGGGGCATTAGAAATCAATCGTTTTATTTCCAATCATTTTTCCAAAAACATGTCTTTTACCATTGAACACAAGCCTGTCTCTTAGCCTAAAATGTGACCAGAACAGTTTTAAAAAAAACTATTTAACATAAGCTTATCACTTAAGCACCAATGTGGCCATAACAGTCTTTTTGAACTATTTAACATAGTATTTACATGCGCAACTAAGGCACTGACCAGTTGGAATTGTGTCACGCACGGTGTCAGAGGGGTGTGTTCATAAAATTCACTCCGGTGGTGTCAGTGCTCTCTTGTCGTTTAGAAATTAGCGCTGCTCTCAGAGCCACACTGACCGCTCCAGCTGAAGGGCCGATTTGTCAGAGTGTCTGAACCCCATAATGGCTGACAGTGTGGCAAAATGCGACAGTTGGGTTATTTGGAAATATAGGTAGTGTTATTCAACACGCAGAAACTTACAGTAACATCGGTACATTAATTAATTACCATAAACATTAAATATTATATACGTTAATTTGCGTTGTTTTTTCTAACATGCTATTTTTATAATTCATTCATTAATCGAAATTAATGCATTAATTTGACAGCCCTAATATATATATATATATGAACTCACATATATTGCAATGGCAATATTTACTATATGCATTTGTTATGTGCTCTTAGTTATTATATTTTGCTGAAATGAAATTTGTAGTAATTTATCTTCTTTTCTCCAGTAGGAGTCTCTTTCTCTGCAGGCTGCAGTGGTAGAATGCGCAGTGTGTGCACAGGCGTGTGCACTGGTCGGTTCCAGGTGCAAAATAATTACCTCTCCTATAAAAGATGGCGATTTGGGGCAGCACGAGCTCTCTCTCTCTCTCTCGTTGTTCCTGTAGACACGCTACACGGCAGCACGCTGCGACCATTGTGTTTTGTTCTTTTGTTTAACTTAGTTATGACTGATCTTCATTTTCTTCTTTGATCCAAATATCACGTCCGAATACCTGGCAGACTGTGTGGTTAGTGATTTCTTTTGCACTTTTTTTGTTGTAGCTAGTCAGGGTAGGGTAGCAGCAGACCGGAAGACTCACTTTCTCCCCTTTAATTTGTTCTTTCTCTTATCCCATCCTCGACGCAAGTGAGGGCAGAAGTTATTCTATCCAGACAGCTCAGTCTGGTTCTGGACTGTGAGCGTTAGGCTAGGCTCTGCTGGCTCTGCCCTGTCTACCTGTTTGTATGTGGGTTTGTATTGTATTGGGTTTGTTTTCGTGTTGTTTAATAAATATACGTTGCGGTGTTTTAAACATGTTTGGCTTTTGTGCTGGCAGCCGGTTATAGTAACTCGGCAGTCTTGGGCTGTAACAGCATTTCATGCCAATAAAGCATATTTAACCAATTTGAAATTGTGTGTGTGTGTGTGTGTGTGTGTGTGTGAGTGTGTGAGTGTGTGTGTGAGCGAGAGAGATAGAGAGAGATGCAGGGACAGCAAAACAGAAAGAGAGAGAGAGATAGTGTCAAGGGTGTAAGAGGGTCAGGGACAGTGTGAGGCATGTGAAACCCATTCAAACTCATGTCCCTTTTTTCTACATAGAGACTGCAGATGCTAATGATCTGTGCGTAATGTGCTTTTCCTGAATAGTCTGAGCAACAAAGTTATGCTGTACCTGTCCTCTCCAGAGTGCTCCTGTAGCTCACATACTTCTTCAGCAACTCAATGCAGATCTGGGTCTGGTACTGCTTGTCATTCTCAAGCTCAGCTGGATTCCATTTCACTGCACAGATAAACAGCTGCTGTGCAGGTGGAATGAAATTCCAGGTTTTCATGTCATCAGTGAGGAAGTATTTCCTGTCGTATCCATAACGTTCAATCCCTCCTGTGTCCCCAGTATCATCATTGTAATGACAGCCAACAATCCACTCGAGAATGTGCACATCTGAAGATAGAAAACACACACAGTCACTGCGCACATCCCACACACACACACACACACAGTCACTGCGCACATCCCACACACACACACACAGTCACTGCGCACATCCCACACACACACACACAGTCACTGCGCACATCCCACACACACACACACTGTCACTGCGCACATCCCACACACACACACACACTGTCACAGCGCACATCCCACACACACACACACACACAGTCACTGCGCACATCCCACACACACACACACTGTCACTGTGCACATCCCACACACACACACACTGTCACAGCGCACATCCCACACACACACACACACAGTCACTGCGCACATCCCACACACACACACACACAAACACTGCGCACATCCCACACACACACACACTGTCACTACGCACATCCCACACACACACACACAGTCACTGCGCACATCCCACACACACACACACACACTGTCACTGCGCACATCCCACACACACACACACACTGTCACAGCGTACATCCCACACACACACACACTGTCACTGCGCACATCCCACACACACACACACACAGTCACTGCGCACATCCCACACACACACACACACTGTCACTGCGCACATCCTGCTGAAACTACAGCGTTAAACTCTGATCCCACTGAGACTACAGCATTAAGCTCTGATCACACTGAGACTACAGCATTAAGCTCTGATCCCACTGAGACTACAGCATTAAGCTCTGATCCCACTGAGACTACAGCATTAAGCTCTGATCACACTGAGACTACAGCATTAAGCTCTGATCCCACTGAGACTACAGCATTAAGCTCTGATCCCACTGAGACTATAGTATTAAGCTCTGATCCCACTGAGACTATAGAATTAAGCCCTGATCCCACTGAAACTACAGCGTTAAGCTCTGATTCCACTGATACTACAGCATTAATCTCTGATCCCACTGAGAATACAGTGTTAAGCTCTGACCACCTCGAAGGGAATTATCCCGTTTATTACACAGCTAATTACCTTATACAACAATATACTTTCAGACATCAAGCTATGGGGTCAGTATGTGTGTATATACATGTTTTTGTGTGTGTGTGTGTGTGTGTGTGTGTGTACTGTATGCGTGTGTCTATTTGCATGTGATAAGGAGTCTGTGAATTTGTGAGCAGGTACATGTATCTATAGGTGTATTTTAATGAGTGTGTGTCTGTGCTTACCCTGAGTTGACCTGAAATGCTGCATTGCAATTCCAATATTGTCTTTGAAGATCTGATGTGCATAGAGCGCTTTCAGAGTCTGTTTGTCCCAGTACTGCTCGTCCACTGATTTTTCCATCCACTCAGTCTTGGGGATCAACCTCCTGATGTTGCTGTCATAGTGCACAAACTGCTCATCATCCACCAAACCTGTGATGATGAACTCTGGGGAGTCAGTATCCCCAGTGACAACAGTGTAGATGTACTTCAAAAAGTGAGAGGCTGTGGACACAAACACACCTTCATTAGAATAAAGCACAAAATAAATTACAGTATTTAACAGACACGCTTACCTAAACAGCATCAGACTGACTGCATTTTCTTAAAAATTCATTTACCCAGTTGGACATTTAGGAAATCCTGTGATCACTATCAAGTTCAGAATAAAAAGAAATACAGAGAAAATTTAAGAACTGAAGATTGCTGCATGCCATTAACTCAGTATTCAAAAGCACAAATTATACTTGCTGGCAACTGAACACCAAGAAACTGCATCTTAGAAAATGGCTTCTGAACTAAGCAAGTCAGAACCATTTCTGGTCCTAACATAAAGATGTAACAGAGTAACTCAGTTGCAGCAAGTCTAATCAGAAACAGTTCCCTGTCCCAGTGCTCCTGTCTCATTGTATTCTCCGATTAGTTCTGTGGTTTTCGGGTGCTGCACTTGTATGTCTTGTTAGCCTAGTCTGCTCAGCTGCGCAGTATTTAACAGAAGATGTGCTAATCATGGAGGTGAAGATGTCCACACCACATAAATTCAAAGGTCTGAGATGTAATATAGAATAAAAAGCAGCATTAGACCTACACTGCTGTAATTACATTGGTCTGTAGCCAGAGGAACACAGGACCTTAATTGAAATATTCCTCCTTTTGTTTGTGTATTAATTGGGATGGCAGGTATGCCATCCCGCCAAGTTACGCCTTGGCAGGGGCATGTCCCATACCTATACAGCACAGAGAGTTTGGCACTTTTCAGGGTTCCCCACAGAAATAACCACAACAACCACAGACACTCAGCCCTTAAAAACATTACATTCCGTACATTCTGACCCCATTTCAACAGGCAGATTTCATAAACAACTTCACATGTCCACACAATAAAGCCCCAAATTAAGGGGGTTTTGCGTTTTCTCCTTCTTCTTCTTCTTCTTCTCATTCTTATTTTTCCTGCCGCCTATCCCACTAACAACATGTATCCCCATTGGATATTTCACCGCCACCAGCCAAATCTTCACCTACACGCCCCAATCAAAAACTTGCATACACACGCAAAATACCCATACCTTTTAACTCTGAAACATTTCCAGTTTTAACAGCTAATCTGCCTGTGGCCTAGTGGCCAAGGTTACAGTCCTGGGAACATGGGGTCTTAGGTTCAAGCCCAGCTAGGAACACGTTTCTTTAACCTGCATTTACCCTCACTAATAATTGTCTACTACTTCTCAATTATTGCTTTTGCACCATATCTACCCGCCGTTCACCGAACGTATACACTGCATTATCAAGTACCGTCTGCACGTTCAGTTATTAACTGGCTACAATATTGCAAAGCCATATGGATTCAACGGGAGCTCTTCTGTGCTTACTGGCCTGTGTTCTTCTTTAAAACCACGGACAGGTTTGCTAATGATATTTCACGCATTGCATAACTATGTTATGGTGCTGCACTAACAAAGTCACAGACTGGTAAACATCTGGTTGAAGGATTGAATCCAGCCTCGCCCTCAGGCAGATAATTTCCTCTTCTACACAAATGTTTTCTTACGCTTATATTTGCTTTACCAAAACTCACTCACGGCCACCCATATGCATTTCATGACGGCAAATGTATTAAAAAGTTACACCACTTCACCACTGTGCCATTTCTACTAACTATATTTCTTCACTTGGCTACCGTACAAAACCTTCTTATCAGCAAACTCCACGTTTCTACATTCATGTTACCTCGCCCTGTTCTCTATCTAGCCACATACAAACAATTACTACGTATGTACGTTCTGCAACTCCCCATTAAAACATAACATTTAAAATCATGCCTCACTCATAATTATAACTACTAGTACTGAACATGAGAAAAGCGCGCCAGTGCCATACATCCCACACGTTACTTAACCCTCCACTTTAACGACTACTGCTTTATACAGACAGTTATATAGCGTTCGATAAGGAAACTAAGCTCGCTCATGGTCACTTCATTTACTTCGCACTATAGTCTGTGATCATGTCAACCTTCACCTACATGCCCATTCTGCTAAAAACATATTGTTTCAACTACGCAATTCCATCACTTCTCCTAATTTCTCTCGCACTGTTGTTATTTTCTCATATGCAAAGCCTGCCCCGACATATGCGTCTGCTCCTATTCTCCACTATCAAGTGTTCCGGTTCTAGCTTAGCAAAACAGCGAAGAGGGTTCCTACCTGCAGATAATAAAAAAATATTCAACTGTTGACTTCAAAGCTATGCTTCAAAGTAACGAGTAACCACAACCTTCATAGAAATGTAGTGGAGTCAAATGTACAATATTTATCTTTCAAATGTAGTGGAGTAAAAGTCATAAGTTTTCAAAAAAAATAAATACTCAAGTAAAGTACAGATACTCGAAAAATGTACTTAAGTACTGTACTCAAGTAAATGTACTTCGTTACTGTCCATCCCTGAATATGAAGTACCCCAATAGCATGAATATTTACAATCTCAAGTATTCATGCTATTGGGGTACTGCGTGGATTATCACACTGACTTTGCATTAATCTGAATTTCTTTCTCAGTTTTGTATTTCAGGCAATTTTTCCCCCTTGCATGTCCGATACAGGCCTCGCGTATGCATCCTGTATTACGCGCTGACCGCACCCGAAGCTGCGAATCAGGAGCTAACTTCAGCGTCGTATTTATATATATATATATATATATATATATATATATATATATATATATATATATATATATATATATATATATATATGTATAATTCAGTTTAACTTACCCGCATTTGCCCAAAAAATGCCACGCAGCACAATACAAAGAATACCAAGGACTCTCATTCCGAGAAAAATGTTCAGTTAGATTATTCCACGACAAGTTTTGCAGGTCTTCCACGACGACCTCGTTGAGTTGTTACAGAAGCGATGAAACCAGAGACTGAACAGGTTGGTAAATGGGTAGCACTTAGCCAATAGTAAACACGCAGAGACGAAGCGTCGCGAACCTCTGGGGCAAATTGATAAAAATAGGTTCAGCACCGAAACTGAAAGCAAAATTCGATCGAAGGCGCTCATAATAATAATAATAATAATAATAATAATAATAATAATAATAATAATAATAATAATAATAATATAGCCTCCTTTATTAGGTACACCAGCTCGTTAGTGCAAACAACCCACTTCCCCAAATAGAGAATCCTGTGGCTACAACTCACTATAATAAGCATGCCGACATGTTGAAGAATTAAGGCTATTTTGGAGGCAAAACGGGGTCCTACCCTATATCCAGTGCAGTGTGTTAGTATTGTGGTGACAAAAGTACAGTGACACAAATTGGTTATTTTGGCTCTGTACTTCTGCACATTGGATTTGAAATGAAGCAATCACTATGGAGCTAAAGTGCAGACTGTCTAATCTGAGGGTATTTACATCCGTATGGCTGATCCATGTAAGAATTACAGCCTTTTTTATTCATAGCCTCCCCTGTTTTAAGGGAGCAAATGTAATTTGACAAATTAACATAAACAGAAATAAAGCCCTCATATTTAGTACTTGGTTACAAATCCTTTACATTCGAAGACTGCCTGATGTCTGTGACCCATAGACATCACCAGATGCTGAATATCTTCCCTGGTGATGCTCTGCCAGGCCTGTACTGCAGTCATCATCAGTTCTTGTCTGTTTCCGTGGGGTTTTTGCCTTCAGTCTTGTCTTCAGCAAGTGAAACGCATGTTCAGCTGGATTCAGGGCAGGCAGTTGACTTGGCCAGTCAAAGACACCATCCACATTTTTTCCACAACTCATTTGTTGCTATAGCAGTATGTTTGGGGTCATCGTCCTGCTGCAAGGTGAAGCACTGTCCAATCTGAACTGATTAGATATTTCTGTCCACTTCAGAATCCATCCTGTTGCTGCCATCAGCAGTCGGTGAAGACAAGTGAGCCGTTTCAGTGGCAGCTACATATGTCCAAGCCATAACACTACCTCAGTCATGTTTCACAGCTGAGGGGGTGATTTGGATCATGAGCAGTTCGTTTATCATACTCTAACCTTGCCATTTTGGTTTTTTTTTTGCGGTGAACCCTCTGAGGTTATGCCGGTGTGCCCTTGCCTTTATGGTAGTCTATGGTAATGAGCTGCTTTAAGCATTCTGCCAAAAGCAGAATGCTTAAAAAGCAGCCCTTCTCTCCCAGCTGATGAGTCATGCGGGGTGGAGCCTATGCAGGGGCAGCTGCATCTCCCATCCAATCAACAGGCACTCTGGGTAAATGGCTAACAGTTAGCTAGCTTGTCCAAGAAGGTGCTTTTCTGTGTTCCATGTGTGTTATTTGGAGGAGATGGCACACGCCAGTAGCAAACTTGCCACACGGTTACACACCAGTAGCAAAGTTACCACACAATTACACACCAGAAGCAAAGTTACCACACAGTTACACACCAGTACCAAAGTTACCACACAATTACACACCAGTAGCAAAGTTGCAATACAGTTACACACCAGTAGTAAACTTACCACACGGTTACACACCAGTAGCACACTTGCCTGACAAACTTGCCTCATGGACCAGGTAGCTGCTAGTGAGACAAAGGACACATTTCAGATCCACAAGTGCAGCAGCTACAGAACATTAAAGCAAATTAGTATGATTGGTATGGTACATTTACGTGGCCTTAATGTTTTTATCAGATAAATTTTGACACACCGACTTGACTTACTGAAATGTATCAGTTTGCATTTAATCATTTAGCAGATACTCAGTGTAAATATACAGTTAATTAATTAGGAGTGACGCGAATGCTTTGTGTGCTTGTGTGCGTACATGCATTGTTCAAGGCTGAAGTGGAGAACTTTGTCCTGAAGATGGCAGCAGAGTTCCCGTCCAGGAAGGATCAGCTAATCTTCCTCATCAACAACTATGACATGATGCTGAGCGTGCTGATGGTGAGACAGACGGACTCGGGAGAGTGTGAGCACGCTCTGTGTACTGCCTGAGCCCCAGAAAACTGTCCTGAAGACTGACTGGCTGACTGATTGACTGACTGTGTATGAACCTGTTCAGTAAAGTGCCGGATCACAGCATCTCTCTCTCCCATTCTCTCCATCTCTCTCTCCCCCTCCTTCTCTCCCTCTCTCTCTATCCCTTCCTCCCCTCTCTTTCTCTCCCCCTCTCTCTCTCTCCTTCTCCTTTTTCCATACTGTTCCCTCCCTCTCTTTATCTCCCCCTCCTGTCCCCCCCGTTTATCTGATTCTCTCTCTCTCTCTGTCCATGTAAAGGGACTAGGCTTGGGGAGGGTGGTGGTGGGGGGGGGGGGGGGGGTGAGAGTGAGGGGGTCCGATGCGGATGTACAGGGGATGAAAGGGAAGGAGGGAGGGGTGGAATGAGGGAGGAAGTGACAAGAAGTAGTGACAAGTAAATGAGGCCCTGTGAAAGGCGGAGCTACCCTGAGGCAGCTTTTCATTGGTTCGATGCCCGTGATTGACAGTTCACCGTATCTCCTCCCACTTTGTGGTTAAGGGAAAACCAGCCATCATCACTCAGTCACTGCACAGCGTATTCCAGGTTCCTCTTTCCTCCCTCCCTCCATCCATCTCTGCTTTCCTCCCTTCATCTCTCCTTTCCTTTCCTCTTTATCTCTCTATTTTATGCCTTTCTGATCAAGCGATTTATTGGAATTCTCGGCACTGTAATTATAATCAAGTAATGAAGGTCAGAGGTCATAGGTCAAAGCTCATAGGTGACAGTGTAAGAATATCCGTTGATTTAACTGAGACGTAAAAAAGAACTCCAAAGATCTGAGTCAGTCGGTGTCTGTGCAAATATTGATTCAGCTATAATAGCTAAAAATACATCACACCATAAATGCAAACCCTGAATGCAAGATGCCCTTCAGAGCATGACATTTGGGAAAAACTGAGTTTGCGTGGTCTTTAATATAAGAACGAGAATTACGTAGCTTATAGGCTCGTCACGGAATCAGCCTGTGACAGCATGCATTAACAATTCACTACTACAATGTACAACAAACTATGTGCGTGTGCGTGTGCGTGTGCATGTTCTCCTGCGTGTGGGGTTGCGTACCGCAGACACGTGTTCATGGAGAACAAAGGAACAAAATGGAGTGTATGATTGGAGGGGTTTTTGAAACTAGATAAAGATAGTGGCTAAACAATGGCACATGAAGCGTACCAAACGGATAAAGGATAACCATATGACTATTTGTGTGCGTTTCTTGAGATCAACAAGCCATGTTATGACCAGTTAGTAATTAAAATAGATCACATGCAAGATCTGTTCTGTGCGTGATATATATTAAAACTACCACAGCATGGTGGATGGCTTAGGAGCCAACCACAAGAGAATGGTAACACATGGAACGTTTACATTAGGCCACGTCTACACTAATCCGGCTAAATTTGAAAACGCAGTTTTCGCGTTGTAGTATAGACTGGCAAAACGCAGGGAAAAGGAGATTTTCGAAAACCGTGACGTAAAATTGTCATGTGATCACTTTTTCATGTGATCCAGGCTGTAACCAAATTCAAAACATTCAAAATGGCAGGCGAAGTTGTGCAAGTGATGTTCTCTCTGTTATCTTATTTGATTGCTCTATTGGCGTTAAACGTAGCGTTGTATCATTTACAAGCAGCATTCCTACGTAAGAGACAAGCTTTATATTCACAGCTGCTGTGCAACAGATTTCCACGAGGACAACGTCGTTACATCCCATACAGGGAATGGCGGTTTTGGGTAAGACCTGGACGAACCAGTGCGTGGTGGGACAATTTTGTCAACGAAGCGGTGATTCCCGAAGAATGGCGTGAGAATTTTAGAATGTCCAAAGACTCTCTGAAACATCTAAGCCAAATTTTACGGCCTCACATTGAAGGCCAGACAACACGAATGAGATCACCGGTGGACGTTGTTAAAAAGGTTGCATGTACTCTCTACTATTTGAGCGACGAAGGCAGACTCCGAAAATCAGCGAATGCATTTGGATTATCTCGACAAACTGTATACAAAATAATCAGAGATGTGTGCAAGGCCATCACCGTTCACCTGGGCCCTAAGTACATCACACTACTGCTTACAGAGCACAAAGTACAAGACCTTGTCATAAACTTTTACCAAGCGCACGGCATGCCACAATGTCTAGGAGCAGTAGACGGCACATACATAAATCAAATCAAATCAAATCAAATTTTATTTGTATAGCGTATTTTACAACAGTTGTCACAATACGCTTTACAGACAACCCTAGCCTAAACCCCCACAGGAGCAAGCCTAAGGCAACAGTGGCAAGGAAAAACTCCCTGTGGCAGGTGGGGAGAAACCTTGGAAGGAACCAGGCTCAAGGGGGAAACCCATCCTCCTCTGGTCGGCTCAGGGTGCCGGGTGGTGACCAGCATGTCAGCCAGTTTACGCATAGAGATTAGGCAGCCTCTAACAAATTATACTGATTACATCAACAGAAAAGGGAAATACTCATTGAATGTGCAAGCTACTTGTGATTACAAATATACGTTCATGGATGTCGTTGTCAAATGGCCAGGTAGTGTTCACGATGCCCGTATATTTGCAAATTCAAGCATCAATGGGTACTTCAGAGACGAAAAAATACCTTCTTGCCGAAGAGTAGTGGTGGAGAGAGAAGACGCTATTCCTGTCTTTCTGTTGGGAGACCCCACATACCCCCTGATGCCCTATGTTATGAAAGAATATGCGAGTGGCGGAGGGACTCCTCAGGAACAGTATTTCGGGTTATCTCTGTGTAGATCAAGAATGGTAATTGAATGCTCTTTTGGATGATTGAAGGCACGGTTTGGGGCATTGCGGAGAGCAATGGAAATAAATCTGGATGACCTTCCATTTGTTATTAATGCCTGTTCTGTCAGGGCCACTGTCATCAAAGTAGATCTTTATTGACAATAAAGGCAATACAGTTATGTTTGGCGGTATGGCTCTGTTTTGGAGCTCTCCCGCCAACCACGCAGCCCGCGTGGATAAGGCCGGGAGGCCAGCAGCCAAACTCCCCTAGAGGGGTACACACACAACAGATCCAGCAGCAAAGCAAGTTCTTAACAGATAGGGATGGAGCAATGCAATTTCTTAACACATAGGGATGGAGCAATACAAATTCTTAATACATAGGAATGGAGAAATGCAAATTCTTGACACAGGGATGGAGCTGGGGTGGTGGAGGGGATTTACAAAGCAACGTGCAGCAGCTTGCATGCAGGAGGAGCAGCCAAATGAATAGAGGGAGGCTGTTTAAGTAGACCGCCCTGTTAGTGAATATACTGTGATAGGCGAAAATCACTCAGCTGAGCAATCAGCTGATTCAGCCGGAGCGCTTGACTCTCGTGGCCTGCCAGCACTACGCGATGCTCCATTTTTGTGCTGCACAATTACTGTGAGGCTAAAAAAGAAAATATCTCTGACCAAAATGTTACTGCAGCAATTCAATACGATAGAGAGTTCCAGCCACCTACTCGGCACAATAACTTTAGAACAGAATGCAACGAAACTGAGGGGAGACGAGTGAGACATGTACTCACAAAATTTCTTGATCCATGAACTGGCAAAAGTAATATCTAAACATGGTAGAACAGTAAAGTGTTACACATATGAATGAGACGTAAAATGTTACGCTAGTTTTAATGTGTTGGGTTGAAACGTCAAAAGAAAAAGATAATCTTTGAGCAGTAATCAGTGAGCAGACATCACTTTATTTTTCTGTATTTCAAAAACAGAACATTAGAAAAATATTTTCATGAGACACTTTTTGTGCAAACGGTTTAACAAGAATGTCATTTCATCTGTCGTTGTGTTAAATTTATTGGTGAAAAAAATACATTAACAGAAACGTTTTTCTTCACATTAATCTCATTGTGAACAAGAATAATAACAAATGCATGTCTTTCAAAAACAGAACATTAGAAAAATATTTTCCTGAGACACTTTTTGTGCAAACGGTTTAACAAGAATGTCATTTCATCTGTCGTTGTGTTAAATTTATTGGTGAAAAAAATACATTAACAGAAACGTTTTTCTTCACATTAATCTCATTGTGAACAAGAATAATAACAAATGCATGTCTTTCAAAAACCCAACATTAGAAAAATATTCTCCTGAGACACTTTTTGTGCACACTGTTTAACAAGAATGTCATTTCATCTGTCGTTGTGTTAATGTATTTTTTTCACCAATAAATCTAACAAAAAAAGTTTTTCTTCACATTAATCTCATTGTGAACAAGAATAATAACAAATGCATGTCTTTCAAAAACAGAACATTAGAAAAATATTTTCCTGAGACACTTTTTGTGCAAACGGTTTAACAAGAATGTCATTTCATCTGTCGTTGTGTTGATGTATTTTTTTCAACAATAAATTTAACAGAAACGTTTTTCTTCACATTAATCTCATTGTGAACAAGAATAATAACAAATGCATCTTTCAAAAACCAAAAATATTTTCCTGAGACACTTTTTGTGCACACTGTTTAACAAGAATGTCATTTCATCTGTTGTTATGTTGTATTTTTTTCACCAATAAATAACATAACAAATGCACGTCTTTCAAAAACAGAACATTTCGACATGTTTATATAACTATGGATAACTTGTCCTATTTTAGCTTTGTCAGTATATGTAACACTCCTATAATATATACTGTTAATCCAGACAGCACACAAAAGATGGAACAGTAAAGTGAATATAGAACGGTTACAACTGCTTACCAAGGTTTTCAATTACAACTCATTGTCTCTGTCTTCCGAGAAGAGGTACTGTGTATAAGAAAACGGAGCAGTATTTTGCTGCTGTGGAAGTGGGGTTGATGTCCTTGCTGCTGGAAGCGGGGTTGAGGCCATACCTGGCATCCCTGAATTTATGTGTCCATAGGGGCAAGTACTAGGCTGGTTGTGTGGGGCGTAATGTGGTGGTGCAGCATATGAAGGCTGAATCATTTGTCTCATGAGTGTAAAACCGTCAACCATTGAATTTGTCAGTTTCTCAATGTTAGAGGTCAATTTGCCCATGTTCTCTGAGAAGTCTTTGTCATTGGACTCCATTCTTTCCAGGATTTGCTTCTTGACTTTGAGATCCTCCTGTGCAAGCACCAGCATCTGTCCATCATTTGGAAGTTTCCATTTCAGTCGCTTTTGTTTGTAGGTGGACAACATTGTGTTCAGCATATCACGGCGATTTTGGATCTCTGCAGACAAGCCTCCATCTTGCGTGTCAGATTCCAAACTTTCAGAAGTGCCAGGGGAAAGAGCAGTGCTAGGGGAAGGAGCAGAACTGCCTAGCGACAGTGTCATCGTCGATTTCGCTTGTTTCAATGCCATGCGGAATGGTTGTTGTGGCCGGAGAACCACCCCAGATATGCTCGCACAGTTCGAAGTAAAGCAAAACAACTCTGCCGTGGCCACTTCTTCTTCCGGAGTCCACTGCGTGCCTATACTTAAGTCGAATAGCCTTAAGCTTAGTTGTGACAATTGCCTTGGTAACATCGCCCTTACTGTGTGGGTAGTCCTTGCCCAATTTCACGGCATCCTCAGCAGATGGGTACTGCTCATTGAAAAGCTCCAATATGTCGCCATATTTATTTTGGCAAGATTCCCAGTCTATATATGCCATGGCCTTAATCATTAAAACACAATAACCATTAGCACTGTCGTGTACATTCAATCAAAAATGTTGTTACATTTAGTCCATTGCCAATTTTGCTATATGCCCAGAGTTATAGCCTTACTTGAGTCCTTGATATTGGTTCCGTTGTTGGAATACTTCCTGGTTTCCAGGGCAAAATATTTAGGAGTTGTAGTGGAAAAGGGGAAGCTGTTCACCCATTTCTTCTGTTCCAAGACACACAGCTTGATCCTTGTCACAGGCTGCTTGCCTCGTGGGACTTGCTCTGCAGGATACGTCCGTCATGCGTGGCTTTCCGAGTTCTTCGACCACCACTAATTTCATAGCAGCACTAATGCAATTCCTAATGGAGGCTAGTCGTGGTCAGACTTTTTGCCATGGTTGAGTCGTTACTGCCTTTTTTTGAAAGCCATCAACTTTTTCTTTTCTGAGATCCAGCTTTGTGTTTATAAGGCATTTTCAGGGCCGACCCATGGCATAAATGCTCTATGTGGTTGTTTAGGGCCACACAAACGCTAGGGGGGGGGGGGGGGGGGGGGGGGGGCCACACGACCACGAGAGGGGGCCACACGATCCAATGTTAATCTATGGTAAATAACGTTATTTTTGTAATTACGTTAGTCATCCCCTATCACGGAACTAGCGGTATAAATTTTAAATAAAATGGCAACAGGGCAACAGAACATTTCATAACAATGTAATGAAAAAAGGATTTTACCAAGCGAACCCCCCCCCTCCCTGCTCAAACGTAGCCCACAGATTTGTTTAGGGCCACCAAAAGCCTTGGGCCAGCCCTGGGCATTTTGATTTGCTTCTTTGTTGCTGGGACTCACATTAAACACACACACACACGCATGCATGTACATGCATACACAAATACACACCTATGCTTGAAAAGGCATTTTGATTTGCTTCTTTGTAGCTAGGACTCCTTGTAGAGCCAGGACTCCAAGAGCTGCAGGAAAGGCCAGCGAGGTATAGACTGCAGGTTGGTTGAAGTTCACTGAATCAGTGTCAGGGGCTGCAGGTCGGTAAGGAGTTCGCAGAATCTGTCGTCGGCGGGTTGTTTGGGTTAAGGTATATCAGGTAAACAACTCATATCACACACTCAGACTCATTTTACATGTTTAATCTCATTCTACAACCAACCAACTCACTATGACTGACTCAATTATTCTATACATGTCGAGAGTTGAATTAATGTACACGTTTTACTAAATGTTACCTCAGTAACATGCATTTCAGCCAATTAAAAACTATATCAGGATTCCAGAACTGATGAAGATAGACATTCAGCCAAACACGCATGCGCGCGCGCGCACACACACACACACACACACAAACACACAGACAAGGAACAGCACTGCAACACAGTAGACATATAAACAGGAGTAATTGCAGTCTGAACCCTGGGTATCTGTACTTGATCATAATGACATTCATAAGAATTGAGTAAAGAATAGGAGTAAATATACTCACTTTTAGTCGTTTCATAGTCTGGAACTGAGACACAGAGAGTTAGAATCATACACACAGCATGTCTGACTGTCACAGTGAAACTATTAAACTGTGAAATGTTTCAGTGTGCCAGCTTTATTATGTTACTGCGCTGGTGTCTCTTAAGGTGTGCCAGTGGGTCTGTGTCTGTTACTCAGTCTCAGTGTGTCAGTGTATCTGTGTGTCAGTGACTCTCACCTGAGTGTCTCTTTTTCCAAATGACGAAACCGATGACGGCGAGGGTGAGGGCGAGGATGAGAGCGCCCACCACACAGCCGATGATGACGCCCTTGGGGGGGCTGCTGCCGTCAGGATTGAAGCTACGCGCTGCAGTCAGGGGCAATCACATTAAACACACACATAAACACACACTCATGCATGTACATGCATACACACACACACACACACACACACATTAACACATACAACAAACATGCAATTCTTGATTAATACATTACATATTTCACATCTTCTATTATGAACTTATGTCTAAACCATCCCTGACTATTGGTGTTAATCAGTGGAGAGTGTAGTGATCATACAGCACACAGTATAGTGTAGTAAGAGCCAGAGGTCCTACAGAGTGAAGCACAGTGTGTTTGGGCTAAACCTCTCTGTGAGTTTGTCCTGTTTGTGGCGTCAGCAGGGGTGGGGGTAAGGAAGTATATAGCAGCTCCAGGGGGTCTCTTGAGGTGGGGTGTGTGGGCATGTGTGTGCAGGGGGGGCTCTAACTCAAAAAGAATTTATTCACAAATTAATTCTAGATCTATTCCTGAATCCTGGGTATCAGTATTGTGATCCCATCTCTCACTCTCTCCACTCACTCCACTCACTCTCACTCACTCTCACTCTTGATCTCTCTCTCTCTCTCTCTCTCACTCACTCTTGATATCTGTGTTCCTCTTGATGTTCTCCTCTCTGACAGGCAGAACCATGTCCTGTTTCAGGCTCTTGTGCTGTACAGTACAGGTGTACTCTTGGCTCTTCCAGTCCTCAGGCTTCACTCTCAGGTTAGATGTGGTCTGGAAAGTTCCGTCCTCGTTGCGCACCGTCTCCCCCAGCTCTACATCCACATCCAGGTCCTCTCCGTTTCTCTGCCAGGTTACCATGATGTCACGGGGGTAGAATCCAGTCACATGACAGGTAATGACAGGAGAGGAGGAGTCATTCTGCAGCAAAGAGACCTCAGGAGGAACTGAGAGAGAAAGAGAGAGAGAGAGAGAGAGAGAGAGAAGGGAAAGAGGGAGGACAGAGGGTGGGAGATGGAGAGAGAACACAATTTTATTGTTCAATTTCATTTACACGGGCAGTGGGTTAACCTCAATTAAAATACTCAGTCAATACAGCTCAGCCACTGTTCCTTATTATTCCACAACAAACAAGATTTCATCAGCGTTGCACGACCATTCAAAATTAAAAATCGCCATAAAAAGCAAACTACCCATCATCACCAAGCTGGTGCAGTTTTTCCAAAAGTCTCATCCAGAAAATCATTTATCTCCAGCAACGAGTAAAGCAGCTCTTCAGTTATCTGAGAACCAAGTTCAGACATACTTAACATATCAGAAATAGCATCTTGGTGCTTCTTTTCTTCACCATCATTAACTTCTAACGGTAAATACACAGACACCAACAAGTCTTTGTCCCCAGTTTGATACTCATCTCTGGATTGGCTACGTAAGGTTCAATTTTGACTGTCCGTGGACTTTGATCTTTGTCTGCATTTTGGCAGAGTCATAAAGATCAGAAGGCTGTAAACACAGCTGAAAAGTCTACTGCCCCACAATCTGGAGATTGCTGTGGGACAGTCTCGCAACATTTTTACCCCACCAACACTTGTGGCCTACAGGAATGAGGATAAACAGTTCACCAGGACAGTGTCTGTTTTCATGTCGTGAAAGCACCCACAGGCCCCGTTGGGTCAGATGGGAACCTGGTTGACCATTATCCACAACTGGATGGCTGTTGCCTGTGCCCTGTTAATCAAGGTGTGTCGGATGGGCCTGGATAGGCATTTGTTTTCAATGATACTGAGTAGAATGAACTTGGCAGGACTCACTCCTTTTTATGGAGCAGTCTTACAGGTGTGGCAGATACTTGCTGTGTCAAGGGAAAACACCGCTACCCCTGGTTTTTGGACCCTTGAGGAGCCTTTGTTTTTTAATCCATTACTCCATATTGGTACACTTGATTCACCAACAGTGCGATCTAGCCTGGTGGAGGCCGGCATTTCCAAGATCCGTTATCTGCGGACGGCTGATGGGTGGCTGGCAGCGGTACAGGTGGCAGCCCTGGAGGGCTTTAAATCTGTCAGAGGACGCTGGAAGAACTTGGCTCCTCACTGCCCAGACCCATGCAGGATTATCTAGGCCTCCCATTAAAAGTATTGATACCAAAATTACACCAAGTTCCAAGAAACAATATTGGCTATCTTACCTCAAAAATTAAACAAGCTGTATTTCCAAAGCTATGCTACCCAATGTTTCCTAAATTGTTTAAAGTAATTTGGCCCAGAAAAGGGCCATACCTTTTATTGAGCATTTAAAAATGGTGGCAGATGCTGGACTACCGGCATCTGCCACCAGACCCCTGCAACTCATTCAGAATGCTGCAGCTCGTCTGGTCTTCAACTTCCCCAGACACTCCCACGTCACTCCCCTGCTCACTACCCTCCACTGGCTGCCTGTTATAGCTCGCATCAAATTTAAAACATTGGTCCTAGCATACCAGGCAGTCAAGGGATCAGCCCCAGCACACCTCCACAAGATATTCAAACCCTACATGCCAGCCAGATCCCTCCGTTCTGCTACCTCAGGACGCCTGGCACCTCCCCCTCTTCGCACCTGCACTTCCAGAACACGTCTCCTATCTGTTCTGGCCCCACGATGGTGGAATGACCTCCCCGTGGAGGTCAGAACAGCTGAGACACTGACCCATTTCAAACGATGACTGAAGACTCACCTCTTCAGGCTGCACCTCTCCCCATCCCTCCCTACCCCCCTGTAAATGACTGTAAGCTTAGGGTTGTAACTAGGCAGCTGTTTCGTAGGTGACTTAGGTGCATTAACTGTTAACGCAGTGGAGAAGAAAAAAAAAAAAATACAAGCAGTAGTTGCTGCCGTTCTCGTTGTGTTAGTGTTAATCAGTTTAACCTTCAGGGTCCAAGTTGAACTATGCAGTTGTTCCCTGCACTTGGACCGGTACTTCTCTCTAGGGTTTTTGTCATACTTGTTCCTGGTTATGGTTATACACTTTGTTGTACGTCGCTCTGGATAAGAGCGTCTGCCAAATGCCTGTAATGTAATGTAATGTAATGTAAAAAATAGGCCATAGAACTATAATATAAGGCTCTAAAAACTGAAGAGGTCAGCCAAGCAAAGTATCCCCTCAGTCAGCTGGTGCTGAACCTCTCTAAACTAACCAATACTAGTACAAACCAGCTTCTGGTCAGCACTGCTTCACAGCTGCCAATGAGAGTCAACCAAACTATGAAACAAATCAAAAGCATATATTTGGAACACTGGAAGACCAGTGCCAAAACCCAAAATAAACAGAATTGTTATCAGTCCCTAAACAGAGAATACACACAGGCACTCTTCTCTGTCAGAGACACAAAGCAGAGACAGATCCTGACCAAGTACAGGCTCAGTGACCACACCTTAGCAATTGAAAAAGGTAGACATAAAAAGTCCTAGTTGCCCAAAGAGGGACGTTTATGTGGTCACTGTAAGACTGGAGAGGTACAGACAGAGACCAGGGGACCTCAAACTCAGTCCTGGGGGACCACTGTGTATGCTGGTTTTCATTCCAACCTCAACTGCAACCCCAGGATTTTAACAAGCAAATTTTTCATGTTTTACAGCTGGGGGTCCCAGTCTTATCCAGAAAGGGCCGGTGTGGGTGCACACACCTGATTCTACTAATCAACCACTAGAGCCTTTGCTAAGCACCTTGATTCAATGTGTAAATGTTATACATACAGTTATATGAAATTCTTTCAGTAATTTATATATACATATCTTATACATATTTTTAGCTGCAACTATAGCTCGGTCTGTCGGTCGGTCGGTCCACAAAAAGTGTCCCACCCCGTAGCGGCCATAGTTTTCGCCCCAGGAGGCTGAAATTTGGCATGGACCTTGGTCATGACCGAAGGTAGAGCTGAGTAACTTTCATTACATTATTAAATTATTGTGGCACATGAGTAAAGCATTGAATATCAAAAGGGGGCATTAGAAATCAATCAATTGTTTTATTTCCAATCATTTTTCCAAATACGTCTTTTACCATTGAACACAAGCCTGTCTCTTAAATGTGACCATAACAGTTTTTTTAAATTATTTAACATGAGCTTATCACTAAAGCACCAATGTGGCCAGTCTTTTAAAAACTATTTAACATACTATTTACATGTGCAACTAATGCACTGACCGGTTGGAATTGTGTGACGCACGGTGTCAGAGGGGTGCGTTCGTAAATTCACTCCGGTGGTGTCAGTGCTCTCTTGTCGTTTTGAAATTAGCACTGCTCTCAGAGCCACACCGACCGCTCCAGCTGAAGGGCCGGTTTGTCAGAGTGTCTGAACCCCATAATGGTGTCTGAACCCCATAACAGTGTGGCAAAATGGGACGGTTGGGTTATTTGGCAATATACCTGTCCGAATACCTGGTAGGCTGTGTGGTTAGTGTTTTCTGTTGCACCTTTTTTTTTGTTGTAGCTAGTCAGGGTAGGGGAGCAGCGGACCGGAAGACTCACTTACCCTTTCTCCCCTTTAATTTGTTCTTTCTCTTACTGCATCCTCAAGGCAAGTGAAGCCAGAAGTAATTCTATTCAGACAGCTCAGTCTGGGTCTGGACTCTGAGTGTTAGGCTAGACCTGCTGGCTCTGCCCTGTCTACCTGTTTGTATGCGGGTTTGTATTGTATTGGGTTTGTTTTCGTGTCATTTAATAAATATACGTTGTGGTGTTTTAAACGTGTTTGGCTTTTGTGCTGACAGTTGGTTATAGTAACTCGGCAGTCTTGGGCCATAACAGCATTTCATGCCAATAAAGCATATTTAACTGATTTGAAATTGTGTGTGTGTGTGTGTGTGCGTGCGTGCGTGAGTGAGTGAGTGAGTGAGTGAGTGAGTGAGTGAGTGAGTGAGTGAGTGAGCGAGCGAGTGAGTGAGTGAGTGAGTGTATCAAGGGTGTAAGAGGGTCAGGGACAGTGTGAGGCATGTGAAACCCATTCAAACTCTCATTGTTCTACATAGAGATTGCAGATGCTAATTGATCTATGCGTAATGTGCTTTTCCTGAATAGTCTGAGCAGCAGAGTTGTGCTGTACCTGTCCTCTCCAGAGTGCTCCTGTAGCTCACATACTGCTTCAGCGACTCAATGCAGATCTGGGTCTGGTACTGCTTGTCATTCTCAAGCTCAGTTGGATTCCATTTCACTGCACTGATAAACAGCTGCTGTGCAGGTGGAATGAAATGCCAGGTTTTCATGCCATCAGTGAGGAAGTATCTCCCGTCGTATTCATAATGTTCAATCCCTCCTGTGTCCCCGGTCTCATCATTCCACTGACAACCAACAATCCACTCGAGAATGTGCACACCTGAAGATAGAAAACACACACTGTCACTGAGGACATCCCCCACACACACACACACACACACACGGTCACTGAGCACATCCCACACACATACACATGGTCAGTGAAAACATCCCACACACACATGCACACACACACACATACAGTCACTAAGCACATCCCACACACACACACAGTCACTGAGCACATCACACACACACACACACACACACTCTTACTGAGCACATCCCACACACACACACACACACAGTCACTGCATACATCCCAGACACACACACACTGTTACTGACCACATCCCACACACACACACACACACACACTGTTACTGAGCACATCCCACACACACACAAACACGCACTGTAACTGTGCACAAACCCCCCCCCCCCCACACACACACACACACACAGTCACACTGATCCCACTGAGACTACAGCGTTAAGCTCTGATCCCATTGAGACTACAGCGTTAAGCTCTGATCCCATTGAGACTACAGCATTAAGCTCTGATCCCACTGAGACTACAGCGTTAAGCTCTAACCACCTCGAAGGGAATTACCCCGTTTATTACACAGCTAATTACCTTACACAACAATATACTTTCAGACATCAAGCTATGGGGTCAGTATGTGTGTATACACATGCTTTTGTGTGTGTGTGTGTGTGTGTGTGTACTGTATGCGTTTGTCTATTTGCATGTGTTAAGGAGTCTGTGAATTTGTGAGCAGGTATATGTATCCATATTTGTATTTTAATGAGTGTGTGTCTGTGCTTACCCTGAGTTGACCTGAAATGCTGCATTGCAATTCTAATATTGTCTTTGAAGATCTGATGTGCATAGAGCGCTTTCTGAGTCTGTTTGTCCCAGTACTGCTTGTCCACTGATATTTCCCTCCACTCAGTCTTGGGGATCATCCTCCTGATGTTGCTGTCATAGTGCACAAACTGCTCATCATTCACCAAACCCATGATGATGAACTCTGGGGAGTCAATATCCCCAGTGACAACAGTGTAGATGTACTTCAGAGAGTGAGAGGCTGTGGACACAAACACACCTTCATTAGAATAAAGCACAAAATAAATTACAGTATTTAACAGACACACTTACCTAAACAGCATCAGACTGACAACATTTTCTTAAAAAATCATTTACCCAGTTGGACATTTAGGAAATCCTGTGATCAATATCAAGTTTGAGAATAAAAAGAAATACAGAGACAATTTAAGAGGTGAAGATTTCTGCATGCAATTAATTCAGTATTCAAAAGCACAAATTATACTTGCTGCAACTGAACACCAGGAAACTGCATCTCAGAAAATGGCTTCTGAACTAAGCAAGTCAGAACCATTTCTGTCACTAACATAAAAATGTAATCAGAGTAACTCAGTTGCAGCAAGTCTAATCAGAAACAGTTCCCTGTCCCAGTGTTCCTGTCTCATTGCATTCTCCGATTAGTTCTGTGGTTTTTGGTTGCTGCACTTGTATGTCTTGTTAGCCTAGCTCTGCTCAGCTGCGCAGTATTTAACAGAAGATGTGCTAATCATGGAGGTGAAGATGTCCACACCATATAAATTCAAAGGTCTGAGATGTAATATAGAATAAAAAGAAGTATTAGACCTACACTGCTGTAATTACATTGGTTTGTAGCCAGAGGAACACAGGACCTTAATTGAAATATTCCTCCTTTTGTTTCTGTATTAATCTACTATACTACTGTATTAGCTGCCCATCAAATTACTGAAATCTATTAAGTAAATGCAATTTGATTATACAATCTTTCAGTATAGACAGCATGGTGGTGCAGTAGGTAGCACTGTCGCCTCAAAGCAAGAAGGTCCTGGGTTCGAATGTGGAGGGCCTTTCTGTGTGGAGTTTGCATGTTTTCCCCATGTCTGCATGGGTGTCCTCCCACAGTCCAAAGACTTGCAGGTAGGATAATTGGAAACTCTAAAATTGCCAATAGGTATGAGTGTGTGAATGAACAGTGAGTGAATGATGTGTGTGCCTTGCGATAGATTGGCGGCCTGTCCAGGGTGTTTTTCTACCTCTTGCTCAATGCACACTGGGATAGGCTCCCTGCCCCCCATCCCCCCAGCCTTCCTCTTTGTCATACATTCTACCACTCCACTTCCCTCTTCTTCACACACTCTTACTCCCCACACTCCAACTCACAGCAGATATTACAGTTATTTGACCTGTCAGTGATTTGGCGCTTTTCGAGTTGTCTGCCCAAACTAGCTCTGTGAGCTTTGCATCATTTGTCATCAAGGACAATAATATTGTCATTATTCAAAACAAGATATCCAGTGCCAAAACAAATTCATACCATATATTTTTGCTGGATCAACAGTTTTTACTTCTGTAACAATTAAAGGCATATTACCGAATCTGATTTTATCTTGTGTTACACATTTGTGTTAAGAGCCTATCCATTGACCTGCGACACATGGCCATTACTTTATGAAAGGGCAACAGCAAAGGAGAGGAAAGAACAGGTGATGGATCAATAGAAAGGGAGGAGTCAGTAGCTGAAAGTGTCACTGTCGTTTGTGTACTCAACAGATATTTGGAAACACCGGCTGCAGACCAGAGACTTACTACTACCTCTCTCTGGAATTCGCCAGAAAAAAACAAGTGTTTCCTCCACCCTATAGTTACTAATCAAAATCGTTCTTTGGTGGGAAGAATGGCTGTTTTATGCACAAAGCAGTACATCAAAGAATTGGGATTTGGGGTTTCTGTGACCATTTTGTACGGGAAAACTAGAACGTTAAAGTTGCGCAAAGCTAAAAGTATATTTTTAAACATCAGGAAGCCAACTTACATGAGACAAGGCACAAAATAGCGGAAATAACACACCTATTAAAGGAAACAGGCATGTCATACAGCATAATTGGTTATGAAATATGAAGTACCCCAATAGCATGAATATTTACAATCTCAAGTATTCATGCTATTGGGGTATTGCATGGATTATCACACTGACTTTGCATTAACCTGAATTTCTTTCTCAATTCTGTATTTGCAAGTCCGATACAGGCCTTGCGTTGCATCCTGTATTACGCGCTGACCGCACCCGGAGCTGCGAATCAGGAACTAACTTCAGCGTCGTATTTTTTTCTATAATTCAGTTTAACTTACTCGCATTTGCCCAACATATGCCACGCAGCACAACACAAAGAAGACCGAGGACTCTCATTCTCAGAAAAATGTTCAGTTAGATTATTTCACGAGAAGTTTGCGTTCTGCAGGTCTTCCACGACGTCCTCGTTGAGTTGTAACAAAAGCGATGAAACCAGGAAATGAACAGGTTGGTAGATGGGCGCTTAGCCAATAGTAAACACGCAGAGACGAAGCGTCACTCTTCGGCAGGGGTCAGGGGTCATCACCGTGTCGGCTTGTGACGGACTTTTTGGTCAAAATGCGATTTTTACCACGGACATACAAAACTTGAAGTGATCAAATATTACCAGAAACACACAATTGCATGCTAGACCTCACAATGTGTCATAGTACATATTTTAATATGTTACACAATACCTTGTTATGATGAAAACTTGGAGACTGGAAAGTCAGCCGTTGTATATGGGCAGGTGGCAATCCTAAAACAGGCATCAATGCGGCATTTCGTGTTTGAGATTTAACCCTATATCGCCATTTGTATCACATATGATACATGAGTTTCTGAGACTTCTAGGTCACCAACATAATCAATACTTTCCTGAAAAACCTGTTGTAGAAAACCTAATACATGTATTCTGCCCTCTGGTGGATTATTTGTGCACTGCAGGTAGTAGGGGGTCTTTCAGTTGTAATGCCCAAAATGGCTACCTCCATGTAGCGAGCGTCATGTGTTTTTCTGGGGAATCTTTTCTAATTTTGAAAAGGTTACGGTAAGAATAACATTTATTTTGTTACTAATATTTCAATATGAATATTCACTGTACTGAAGAAACTTATAATTACTTAATATTTTGTACATTATTTTATAGTAAAATCGTGTTGAAAATGTGTGTATTAAATATAATACAGCAGGTATATAAGGTAATTTATCTGTAAATTCCTCAATTGTCATTGTAGTGCATTTCATGATGCAGTATGCATTATGCCTACCACAATGTAAAATACACTATTTTGATTATTTAATTTAACTCATTAAAGATTGAAATGAAGATATATTTGGAGTGGAAATTGAGATATTTAGATGTATTTTTTATATCCAACCGGCACAAGCATGATAATCAGTTATGTTGCTACATAGGCACAGTACGAATGAACAGGGCAGGCCTAAAAGAATGCAACATGATGGATGAAAAAGAGTTGAAGAAAAGGGGAAGAGGGTCACTCGATTTTAGAATAAACCAGGAAAACAACATCATTGTAAGATGGTGTGACAACAAAGCTGTGAACCTACTTTCTTCTTTTGTTGGCATCGAACCAGTGGGAAATGTGAAACGTTGGGATCAAAAATCCAAAACACACATAATGGTTCCCAGACCAGCTATTGTTGAATCATACAACAAATTCATGGGAGGTGTTGACCTCCTTGATATGCTGTCTGCACTTTACAAGTTCAGCTTCAAATCCCGAAGATGGTATTTGTACATTTGGTGGCACACTGTCACAGTGGCAGTCATCAATGCATGGAACCTCTACAGAAGAGACCAGAAGAAACTGGAGCCCCAGAAGAAACCCATGGCCCTGTGAAGGTTTCAGGCTTCTGTTGGCACTTCTCTCACAAGCGCAGGAAAGGCCAAAATCAAGTGTGGCAGACCACTATCCTCTCCATCTATCCCCCCCGCAAAAGGCCAACTGCTAGTGTACCTGCTGATGTGAGAAAGGATGGCATTGATCATTTCCCAACATGGGAAACCCGACAGAGATGCAAGCACTGCACAGGCAATCACTTCTCGCATGTCTACTGTGGGAAATGTAAAGACCATCTTTGCCTGAACAAGGACAGGAACTGTTTTGTTGCCTACCACAATGTGAAATAAAAAGGTTGTAAATGGTTCATGTTAGAAAAAAAAAGAACAAAACCAATTTAAATGTTCCAAAGGATCCAAATGCAATGAAAAATGTATGTTTTTGTTAAAAAAAAAAAAAAAAAACTGAAAATCAATAAATTGCCTAAATGCCTGGTGATTCAAGTATGATACATAAAAAATATTATATATGCAAATTACTTTTTGAATTTTTGATTTTGTCAAAGGATCCAATAAACTCTTCAATTTCAAAAAATTAGAATTTTCTGGCTATTATTTGATATGTCAGGCTTTACAGGGTTAATAGTGTTCATATGACTGAAACCGCGCTCACAGCCACAGGTGTCTGGGCTTAATGTGAACAGGAGTATTGCAAGTTTGCTCACTTCATTGTGCTCCTCGCTGCTCTCAAACAGATTGCAATGTGTATTATCATGGGGAAAAAAGAGACTTTTTTCCCCAATCAATTTTTTTTTTTTTTTTTTTTTGCCACGGACATAGACAAGTCTTGCCACGGACACGTTGATGACCCCTGCTCTGGGGCAAATTGATGAAAATAGGTTCAGCACCGAAACTGAAAGCAAAATTCGATTGAAGGCGCTCATAATGGAATAATAATAATAATAATAATAATACTAATAATAATAATAATAATAATAATAATAATAATAATAATAATAATAATAATAATAAAAGAAGAATATAGCCTCCTTTATTAGGTACACCTGCTCGTTAGCGCAAATAATCCACTTCCCCAAATAGAGAATCCTGTGGCTGCAACTCACTATAATAAGCATGCCGACATGGTGAAGAATTAAGGCTATTTTGGAGGCAAAAGGGGGTCCTACCCTATATACAGTGCAGTGTGTTATTATTGTGGTGACACAAGTACAGTGACACAAATTTGGTTATTTTGGCTCTGTACTCCAGCGCATTGGATTTGAAATGAAGCAATCACTGTGGGGCTAAAGTGTGGACTGTCTAATCTGAGGGTATTTATATCCATATGGCTGATCCATGTAAGAATTACAGCCTTTTTTATTCATAGCCTCCCCTGCTTTAAGGGAGCAAATGTAATTTGACAAATTAACATAAACAGAAATAAAGCCCTCATATTTAGTACTTGGTTACAAATCCTTTACATTCGATGACTGCCTGACGTCTGTGACCCATAGACATCACCAGATGCTGAGTATCTTCCCTGGTGATGCTCTGCCAGGCCTGTACTGCAGTCATCATCAGTTCTTGTCTGTTTCCGTGGGGTTTTTGCCTTCAGTCTTGTCTTCAGCAAGTGAAACGCATGTTCAGCTGGATTCAGGGCAGGCAGTTGACTTGGCCAGTCAAGGACACCATCAACATTTTTTCCACAACTCATTTGTTGCTGTAGCAGTATGTTTGGGGTCATCGTCCTGCTGCAAGGTGAAGCACTGTCCAATCTGAGCTGATTAGATATTTCTGTCCACTTCAGAATCCATCCTGTTGCTGCCATCAGCAGTCGGTGAAGACAAGTGAGCCGTTTCAGTGGCAGCTACATATGTCCAAGCCATAACACTACCTCAGTCATGTTTCACAGCTGAGGGGGTGATTTGGATCATGAGCAGTTCGTTTATCATACTCTAACCTTGCCATTTTGGTTTTTTTTTGCGGTGAACCCTCTGAGGTTATGCCGGTGTGCCCTTGCCTTTATGCTAGTCTATGGTAATGAGCTGCTTTAAGCATTCTGCCAAAAGCAGAATGCTTAAAAAGCAGCCCTTCTCTCCCAGCTGATGAGTCATGCGGGGTGGAGCCTATGCAGGGGCAGCTGCATCTCCCATCCAATCAACAGGCACTCTGGGTAAATGGCTAACAGTTAGCTAGCTTGTCCAAGAAGGTGCTTTTCTGTGTTCCATGTGAGTTATTTGGAGGAGATGGCACACACCAGTAGCAAACTTGCCACACGGTTACACACCAGTAGCAAAGTTACCACACAATTACACACCAGAAGCAAAGTTACCACACAGTTACACACCAGTACAAAAGTTACCACACAATTACACACCAGTAGCAAAGTTACAACACAGTTACACACCAGTAGTAAACTTACCACACGGTTACACACCAGTAGCACACTTGCCTGACAAACTTGCCTCATGGACCAGGTAGCTGCTGGTGAAACAAAGGACACATTTCAGATCCACAAGTGCAGCAGCTACAGAACATTAAAGCAAATTAGTATGATTGGTATGGTACATTTACGTGGCCTTAATGTTTTTATCAGATTAATTTTGACACAGTGACTTGATTTACTGAAATGTATCAGTTTGCATTTAATCATTTAGCAGATACTCAGTGTAAATATACAGTTAATTAATTAGGAGTGACGCGAATGCATTATACCTGTGTGCGTACATGCATTGTTCAAGGCTGAAGTGGTGAACTTTGTCCTGAAGATGGCAGCAGAGTTCCCGTCCAGGAATGATCAGCTAATCTTCCTCATCAACAACTGTGATATGATGCTGAGCGTGCTGATGGTGAGACAGACGGACTCGGGAGAGTGTGAGCACACTCTGTGCACTGCCTGAGCCCCAGAAAACTGGCCTGAAGACCGACTGGCTGACTGATTGACTGACTGATGACTGTCTGTCTTACTGACTAACTTAATGACTGACTGACTGACTGACTGTGTATGAACCTGTTCGGTAAAGTGCCTGATCACAGAATCTCTCTCTCTCATTCTCTCCATCTCTCTCTCCCCCTCCTTCTCTCCCTCTCTCTCTATCCCTTCCTCCCCTCTCTTTCTCTCCCCCCTCACTCTCTCTCCTTCTCCTTTTTCCATACTGTTCCCTCCCTCTCTTTATCTCCCCCTCCTGTCTCCCCGTTTATCTGATTCTCTCTCTCTCTCTCTGTCCATGTAAAGGGACTAGGTTTGGGGAGGGTGGGGGGGGGGGGGGTGAGAGTGAGGGGGTCCGATGTGGATGTACAGAGGATGAAAGGGAAGGAGGGAGGGGTGGAATGAGGGAGGAAGTGACAAGAAGTAGTGACAAGTAAATTAGGCCCTGTGAAAGGCGGAGCTACCCTGAGGCAGCTTTTCATTGGTTCGATGCCCGTGATTGACAGCTCACCGTATCTCCTCCCACTTTGTGGTTAAGGGAAAACCAGCCATCATCACTCAGTCACTGCACAGCGTATTCCAGGTTCCTCTTTCCTCCCTCCCTCCATCCATCTCTGCTTTCCTCCCTTCATCTCTCCTTTCCTTTCCTCTTTATCTCTCTATTTTATGCCTTTCTGATCAAGCGATTTATTGGAATTCTCTGTAATTATAATCAAGTGTGGTGTGGGGATGGCTGGTTTAAGCAGCCACACCTGCCCTGGGTCAAGTTAATTAGACCTGGCCAATTGGATAATTGGTTAAGAATTGGAGAATTGGCCAGGCTAATTGGGCCCAGGAACAGGAGTGGCTACACCTGTGCGTAGTGAGGTAATCACTGCGCACAGGTTAAATCTGCCATCCCCACCCACACGAGGAGAGCTTCTCTGTCATGACAGTGTTTTACATCTGCTCCTTTGGCTATAACATCTTGCCAAACCCTCGTAAATAAACGTGGACTTTTTGAACATCTTCTCCCTGTGTCTCTGTGCTGGAGGGCCCCAAGGAAAGCCAATTCGGTGGCCTGTGGCAGGCGTGTTTGCCACAGTGGCGCCCAACGTGGGGCTTCTCCAGTACAAGGAAGAGGCACAGGAGGGCCAGCCAGGAGGCACACTGGAGGAGGGGCAGCTGAGGTGTTCCTGACGGGGCTTCGGGCGGATCCTCCAGGCCGGGGACAGGGAGCAGGAGATGACCGGGGAGGCGAAGGAAGCGATCCTCAGCTGGGACGCTGAGGAGCTGGACCTGGCCGGGAAGGCAGGTCAGCTACGGGCGGTGCACAAGAGGTGGTCGCGCCGTGAGCTGGACTTGGCCGGGAAGGCGGGTCAGCTACGGGCGACGCACAAGAGGTGGCCGCGCCGTTTCGCTTCCTTTTGTCCCTTTTGTTGTTTTAGTTTGTTGTTTTTGGTCTGGTTGGTTTGCCCGGAGCCCATGAGGGGGAAAGCCTGCAGCAGCCTTCCAGCAGAGCCGACTGGCGGCCACCACACCTACGAGGGTTCCTGGTCCCCAGCGCCACAAGGAAGCCAGCCCACCAGCCCAGCCACCCCACCACAGCCCCTGGAACAGCCCAAGCCGGTGACACCCCCACCAGCCAGCCGAGCAGCCCAGGACTCCCCGCGCTCCGAGAGGGAGGAGGTGGGAGGGCTGCCTCATCGTCCGGGGGAGGGTCACGACTGTACTGGACTGTTTCGGGGCCACCTGCCCCTGAAGATTTAGTGGAGTGTTTATTTTTATTTTTATTTTTTTGCTTTGTTGGGAGTGTGTGGGGGGGGGTGGGGGGTAGGCTTCGGCCAGGGATTCTCCCTGGCCTCAGTTTGGCGTTGGGGGTATGTGGTGTGGGGATGGCTGGTTTAAGCAGCCACACCTGCCCTGGGTCAAGTTAATTAGACCTGGCCAATTGGATAATTGGTTAAGAATTGGAGAATTGGCCAGGCTAATTGGGCCCAGGAACAGGAGTGGCTGCACCTGTGCGTAGTGAGGTAATCACTGCGCACAGGTTAAATCTGCCATCCCCACCCACACGAGGAGAGCTTCTCTGTCATGACAGTGTTTTACATCTGCTCCTTTGGCTATAACATCTTGCCAAACCCTCGTAAATAAACGTGGACTTTTTGAACATCTTCTCCCTGTGTCTCTGTGCTGGAGGGCCCCAAGGAAAGCCACTTCGGTGGCCTGTGGCAGGCGTGTTTGCCACATCAAGTAATGAAGGTCAGAGGTCATAGGTCAAAGCTCATAGGTGACAGTGTAAGAATATCCGTTGATTTAACTGAGACGTAAAAAAAACTCCAAACATCTGAGTCAGTCGGTGTCTGTGCAAATATTGGTTCAGCTATAATAGCTAAAAATACATCACACCATAAATGCAAACCCTGAATGCAAGATGCCCTTCAGAGCATTACATTTGGGAAAAACTGAGTTTGCGTGGTCTTTAATATAAGAACGAGAATTACGTAGCTTATAGGCTCGTCACGGAATCAGCCTGTGACAGCATGCATTAACAATTCACTACTACAATGTACAACAAACTATGTGAGTGTACGTGTGCGTGTGCGCATGTTCTCCTGCGTGTGGGGTTGCATACCACAGACACGTGTTCACGGAGAACAAAGGAACAAAATGGAGTGTATGATTGGAGGGGTTTTTGAAACTAGATAAAGATAGTGGCTAAACAATGGCACATGAAGTGTACCAAATGGATAAAGGATAACCATATGACTATTGGTGTGCGTTTCTTGAGATCAACAAGCCATGTTATGACCAGTTAGTAATTAAAATAGATCACATGCAAGATCTGTTCTGTGCGTGATATATATTAAAACTACCACAGCATGGTGGATGGCTTAGGAGCCAACCACAAGAGAACGGTAACACATGGAACTAATCCGGCTAAATTTGAAAACGCCGTTTTCGCGTTGTAGTGTAGACTGGGAAAACGCAGGGAAACAAAGATTTTCGAAAACCGTGACGTAAAATTGTCATGTGATCACTCTTTCATGTGATCCAGGCTGTAACCAAATTCAAAACATTCAAAATGGCAGGCGAAGTTGTGCAAGTGCTGTTCTCTCGGTTATCTGATTGCTGTATTGGCATTAAACGTAGCGTTGTATCATTTACAAGCAGCATTCCTACGTAAGAGACGAGCTTTATATTCACAGCTGCTGTGCAACAGATTTCCACGAGGACAACGTCGTTACATCCCGTACAGGGAACGGCAGTTTTGGGTGAGACCTGGACGAACCAGTGCGTGGTGGGACAATTTTGTCAACGAAGCGGTGATTCCCGAAGAATGGCGTGAGAATTTTAGAATGTCCAAAGACTCTCTGGAACATCTAAGCAAACTTTTACGGCCTCACATTGAAGGCCAGACAACACGAATGAGATCACCGGTGGACGTTGTTAAAAAGGTTGCATGTACTCTCTACTATTGGAGCGACGAAGGCAGACTCCGAAAATCAGCGAATGCATTTGGATTATCTTCACAAACTGTATCCAAAATAATCAGAGACGTGTGCAAGGCCATCACCTTTCACCTGGGCCCTAAGTACATCACACTACTGCTCACAGAGCACAAAGTACAGGACCTTGTCATAAACTTTTACCAAGCGCACGGCATGCCACAATGTCTAGGAGTGGTAGACGGCACATACATAGAGATTAAGCAGCCTCTAACAAATTATACTGATTACATCAACAGAAAAGGGAAATACTCATTGAATGTGCAAGCTACTTGTGATTACAAATATACGTTCATGGATGTCATTGTCAAATGGCCAGGCAGTGTTCACGATGCCTGTATATTTGCAAATTCAAGCATCAATGGGTACTTGAGAGATGAAAAAATACCTTCTTGCCAAAGAGTAGTGGTGGAGGGAGAAGACGCTATTCCTGTCTTTCTGTTGGGAGACCCCACATAGCCCCTGATGCCCTATGTTATGAAAGAATATGCGAGTGGCGGAGGGACTCCTCAGGAACAGTATTTCGGGTTATCTCTGTGTAGATCAAGAATGGTAATTGAATGCTCTTTTGGATGATTGAAGGCACGGTTTGGGGCATTGCGGAGAGAAATGGACATAAATCTGGATGACCTTCCATTTGTTATTAATGCCTGTTCTGTCAGGACCACTGTCATCAAAGTAGATCTTTATTGACAATAAAGGCAATACAGTTATGTTTGGCGGTATGGCTCTGTTCTGGAGCTCTCCCGCCAACCACGCAGCCCGCGTGGATAAGGCCGGGAGGCCAGCAGCCAAACTCCCCTAGAGGGGTACACACATTCTTAACACATAGGGATGGAGCAATGCAATTTCTTAACACACAGGGATGGAGCAATACAAATTCTTAATACATAGGAATGGAGAAATGCAAATTCTTGACACAGGGATGGAGCTGGGGTGGTGGAGGGGATTTACAAAGCAACGTGCAGCAGCTTGCATGCAGGAGGAGCAGCCGAATGAATAGAGGGAGGCTGTTTAAGTAGACCGCCCTGTTAAGTGAATATACTGTGATAGGTGAACATCACTCAGCTGAGCAATCAGCTGATTCAGCCGGAGCGCTTGACTCTCGTGGCCTGCCAGAACTACGCGATGCTCCATTTTTGTGCTGCACAATTACTGTGAGGCTAAAAAAGAAAATATCCCTGACCAAAATGTTACTGCAGCTATTCAATACGATAGAGAGTTCCAGCCACCTACTCGGCACAATAACTTTAGAACAGAATGCAACGAAACTGAGGGGAGACGAGTGAGACATGTACTCACAAAATTTCATGATCCATGAACTGGCAAAAGTAATATCTAAACATGGTAGAACAGTAAAGTGTTACACATATGAATGAGACGTAAAATGTTACGCTAATTTTAATGTGTTGGGTTGAAACGTCAAAAGAAAAAGATAATCATTGAGCAGCAATCAGTGAGCAGACATAACTTTATTTTTCTGTATTTCAAAAACAGAACATTAGAAAAATAGAGACACTGAGACACTTTTTGTGCAAACGGTTTAACAAGAATGACATTTCATCTGTCGTTATATGTATTTTTCCGACCAATTAATTTTAACAAAAACGTTTCTTCACATTAATCTCATTGTGAACAAGAATAATAACAAATGCATGTCTTTCAAAAACAGAACATTAGAAAATATTTTCCTGAGACACTTTTTGTGCACACTGTTTAACAAGAATGTCATTTCATCTGTCGTTGTGTTGATATTATTTTTTTCACCAATAAATCTAACAAAAAAGTTTTTCTTCACATTAATCTCATTGTGAACAAGAATAATAACAAATGCATGTCTTTCAAAAACAGAACATTTCGACATGTTTATATAACTATGGATAACTTGTCCTATGTTAGCTATGTCAGTATACGTAACACTCCTATAATATAGACTGTTGAATGAAATGAAATGGCAAGGGCAACAGAACATTTCATAACAAATGAATGAAATAGGATTTTACCAAACGATTTGCTGCAGTCAGGGGGAATCACATTAAACACACACACACACACACATGCGTGTACACGCATACACACACACATACACACACACACACATGCATGCATGTACACGCATACACACATACACACGTATGCTCTATGAGGCATTTTGATTTGCTTCTTTGTAGCTAGGACTCCTTGTGGAGCCAGAACTCCAAGAGCTGCAGGAAAGGCCAGTGAGGTAGAGACTGCAGGTTGGTTGGAGTTCACTGAATCAGTGTCAGGGGCTGCAGGTCGCGAAGGAGTTCGCTGAATCTGACTATGGCTGGATGTTGTTTGAGCTCGGGGAATCTGGGTCAGAGGCTTCAATGAAAAACTCAGTCAGAACGCCAGTTCAGCAGAGCTCAGGGTAGCATATATAACATCCTCAGCTCATATCACACACTCAGACTCATATCACACACTCAGACTCATTTTACATGTTTAATCTCATTCTACAACCAACCAACTCACTATGACTGACTCAATTATTCTATACATGTCGAGAGTTGAATGTACATGTTTTATTTAATGTTACCTCAGTAACATGCATTTCACCCAATTAAAAACCATATCAGGATTCCAGAACTGATGAAGATACAGACATTCAGCCAAACATGCATGCACGCGCACGCGCACACACACACACACACACACACACACAGACAAGGAACAGCACTGCAACACAGTAGACATATAAACAGGAGTAATTACAGTTGAACCCTGGGTATCTGTACTTGATTATATTGACATTCATAAGAACTGAGTAAAGAATAGGAGTAAATATACTCACTTCTAGTCGTTTCATAGTCTGGAACTGAGACACAGAGAGTTAGAATCATACACACAGCATGTCTGACTGTCACAGTGAAACTATTAAACTGTGAAATGTTTCAGTGTGCCAGCTTTATTATGTTACTGCGCTGGTGTCTCTTAAGGTGTGCCAGTGGGTCTGTGTCTGTTACTCAGTCTCAGTGTGTCAGTGTATCTGTGTGTCAGTGACTCTCACCTGAGCGCCTCTTCTTCCAAATGACGAAACCGATGACGGCGAGGGCGAGGATGAGGATGAAAGCGCCCACCACACAGCCGATGATGACGTCCTTGGGGGGTAGAACGGCATGGTAGATATAATTTTTTAAAACTTTCTCTCGTTTATTTCGTTATTCAGTGAGCAGAGTTTTCACTGCTGTATTAGCATATCTTAGGGTCTTTGGAAACTTTTACACTGAACCTCTTTCGCAACCGATTTGGACTCTGTGGTTGCAACCGCCATGATTTTTTAAAAAACTGTAGCGTTGACTGGAGCCAAAAACGACTGACGTCATGCACGCAGCAATTACGTAGTGATATTGAAGAAAAACATTTGTTATAATGAATTGAAGCATTGTAGAAATCAAAAAGGTAAATTCCTAAAAATAAAAAAACCACTGCAGTTTAAAATATTGATGTCGACGCATTTTCAGCGTCGAAGTCATCGATTACAACGACTAATCGCGGCAGCCCTATCTGATATACTACAAAAAAGCTGGAATAAATCTGTCTTTTGCCTATTATTTTGAAATGACCTCTTATGGAAATGAATTAGATACCCTAATTGACTAGGGTATCTAATTTAGGCTCTAGTACAGAGCAGCAGGCCAGCAGGGTTGAGCCGGAATTCCAGAAGCTGTAGGAAAAGCCAGTGAGATAGAGACTAACGGTTGGGTGGAGTTCACTGAATCAGTGTCAGTGGCTGCAGGTTGGGTTGAGTTCACTGAATCAGTGTCAGTGGCTGCAGGTTGGGTGGAGTTCCCTGAATCAGTGTCAGTGGCTGCAGGTTGGGTGGAGTTCACTGAATCAGTGTCAGTGGCTGCAGGTTGGGTGGAGTTCACTGAATCAGTGTCAGTGGCTGCAGGTTGGGTGGAGTTCACTGAATCAGTGTCAGTGGCTGCAGGTCAGTTGGAGTTCACTAAATCAGTGTCAGTGGCTGCAGGTCGGTTGGAGTTCACAGGACCAGTGTCAGTGGCTGCAGGTTGGGTGGAGTTCCCTGAATCAGTGTCAGTGGCTGCAGGTTGGGTGGAGTTCCCTGAATTAGTGTCAGTGGCTGCAGGTCGGTTGGAGTTCACAGGACCAGTGTCAGTGGCTGCAGGTTGGGTGGAGTTCCCTGAATCAGTGTCAGTGGCTGCAGGTTAGGTGGAGTTCACTGAATCAGTGTCAGTGGCTGCAGGTCGGCTGGAGTTCACAGGACCAGTGTCAGTGGCTGCAGGTTGGGTGGAGTTCCCTGAATCAGTGTCAGTGGCTGCAGGTTGGGTGGAGTTCACTGAATCAGTGTCAGTGGCTGCAGGTTGGGTGGAGTTCACAGGACCAGTGTCAGTGGCTGCAGGTTGGGTGGAGTTCACTGAATCAGTGTTAGTGGCTGCAGGTCGGTCAGAAGTTCTGTGAATCAGCTGCATGTTGGTAAAGTGACCTGAATCATTGTCAAAGGCTGCAATGAGAAACTCAGTCAGAACCCCAGATCAGCACAGCTCAGTATAGCTTATATTGCCCACTCAGTTCATATCACACACTCAGACACATATCACACACTCAGACTCATATCAAACACTCAGACTTATATCAAACACTCAGGCTCATATCAAACACTCTGGCTCATATCACACACTAAGACTCATATCACACACTAAGGCTCATATCACACACTCAGCTCATATCACACACTAAGGCTCATATCACACACTCAGACTCATATCACACACTAAGGCTCATATCACACACTCAGACTCATTTTACATGTTTAATCTCATTCTACAACCAACCAACTCACTATGACGGACTCAATTATTCTATACATGTCGAGAGTTGAATGTACATGTTTTATTTAATGTTACCTCAGTGTCATGCATTTCAGCCAATTAAAAACTATATCAGGATTCCAGAACTGATGAAGATACAGACATTCAGCCAAACATGCATGCACGCGCACGCGCACACACACACACACACGCACACACACAGACAAGGAACAGCACTGCAACACAGTAGACATATAAACAGGAGTAATTACAGTCTGAACCCTGGGTATCTGTACTTGATCATAATGACATTCATAAGAACTGAGTAAAGAATAGGAGTAAATATACTCACTTCTAGTCGTCTCATATTCTGGAACTGAGACAGAGAGTTAGAATCATACATATAGCATGTCTGACTGTCAGAGTGAAACTATTAAACTGTGAAATGTTTCAGTGTGCCAGCTTTATTATGTTACTGCGCTGGTGTCTCTTAAGGTGTGCCAATGGGTCTGTGTCTGTTACTCAGTCTCAGTGTGTCAGTGTATCTGTGTGTCAGTGACTCTCACCTGAGTGTCTCTTCTTCCAAATGACGATAGCGATGACGGCGAGGGTGAGGATGAGGATGAAAGCGCCCACCACACAGCCGATGATGACGCCCTTGGGGGGGCTGCTGCCGTCAGGATTGAAGATACGCACTGCAGTCAGAGGGAATCACATTAAACACACACACATGCATGTACACACATACACACACACATAAACACATACAACAAACATGCAATTCTTGATTAATACATTACATATTTCACATCTTCTATCATGAACTTGTGTCTAAACCATCCCTGACTATTTGTGTTAATCAGTGGAGAGTGTAGTGATTATACAGCTCACAGTATAGTGTAGTAAGAGCCAGAGGTCCTACAGAGTGAAGCACAGTGTGTTTGGGCTAAACCTCTCTGTGTGTTTGTCCTGTTTGTGGCATCAGCAGGGGTGGGGGTAAGGACGTATATAGCAGCTCCAGGGGGCCTCTTGAGGTGGGGTGTGTGGGCATATGTGTGCAGGAGGGGCTCTTTCTCAAAAAAAATTTATTCACAAATTATTTCTAGATCTATTCCTGAATCCTGGGTATCAGTACTGTGATCCCATCTCTCACTCTCTCCACTCTCTCCACTCACTCACTCATACTTGATCTCTCTCTCTCTCTCTCTCTCTCTCTCTCTCACTCACTCTTGATATCTGTGTTCCTCTTGATGTTCTCCTCTTTGACAGACAGAACGATGCCCTGTTTCAGGCTCTTGTGCTGTACAGTACAGGTGTAATTCTGGCTCTTCCAGTCCTCAGGCTTCACTCTCAGGTGAGATCTGGTCTGGAAAGTTCCGTCCTCGTTGCGCACCGTCTTCCCCAGCTCTACGTCCACATCCAGGTCCTCTTCGTTTCTCTGCCAGGTTACCATGATGTCACGGGGGTAGAATCCGGTCACATGACAGGTAATGACAAGAGAGGAGGAGTCCTTCTGCAGCAGAGACACCTCAGGAGCAACTGAGAGAGAGAGAGAGAGAGAGAGAGAGGGGGGGGGGGAATAGAGGGTGGGAGATAGAGGGATTGTTCAATCTAATTTATACAGGCAGTGGGCAAACATCAATTACAATACTCAGTCAATACAGCTCAGCCATTGTTCCTTTTTATTCCACAACAAACAAAATTTCATCAGCGTTGCACGACCATTCAAAATTAAAAATCGCCATAAAAAGTCAACTACCCATCATCACCAAACTGGTGCAGTTTTTCCAAAAGTCTCATCCAGAAAATCATTTATCTCCAACAACGAGTAAAGCTGCTTTTCAGTTATCTGAGAACCAAGTTTAGACATACTTAAAATATCAGAAATAGCATCCTGGCGCTTCTTTTCTTCACCATCATTAACTTCTAACGGTAAGTCCACAGACACCAACAAATCAGTCTTTGTCCCCAGTTTGATACTCATCTCTGGATTGGCTATGTAAGGTTCAATTTTGACTGTCCGTGGATTTTGATCTTTGTCTGCATTCTGGTAGAGTTGTAAAGATCAGAAGGCTGTAAACACAGCTGAAAAGACTACTACCCCACAATCTGGAGATTGCTGTGGGACAGTCTCGCAACCTTTGTACCCCACCAACACTTGTGGCCTACAGAAATGAGGATGAACAGTTTACCAGGACAGTGTCTGTTTTCATGTCGTAAAAGCACCCACAGGCCCCGTTGGGTCAGATGGGAACCTGGTTGACCATTACCCACAACTGGATGGATGTTGCCTGTGCCCTGTTAATCAAGGTGTGTCGGATGGGCCTGGATAGGCATTTGTTTTTAATGATACTGAGTAGAATGAACTTGGCAGGACTCACTCCTTTTTATGGAGCAGTCGTACAAGTGTGGCAGATATTTTCTGTGTCAAGGGAAAACACCACTACCCCTGGTTTTTGGACCCTTGAGCTCAGGAGGTAAGAGTGCTTGTCTGGCAGTCGGAGGGTTGCCGGTTCGATCCCCTGCCCTGGGCGTGTTGAAGTGTCGCTGAGCAAGACACCTAACCCCTAATTGCTCCCAATGAGCTCATTGGTACTTTCCATGGCAGCCTTTCACTGTTGGTGTGTGTGTGAGTGTGTGTGTGAATGGGTGAATGAGAGGCATCAATTGTAAAACGCTTTGGATAAAAGCGCTGTAAAAATGCAGTCCATTTACCATCCATTTAATCCATTACTCCATATTGGTACACTTGATTCACCAATGGTGCGATCTAGCCTGGTGGAGGCCGGCATTTCCAAGATCCGTTATCTGTGGACGGCTGATGGGTGGCTGGCAGCGGAACAGGTGGCAGCCCTGGAGGGCTTTAAATCTGTCAGAGGACGCTGGAAGAACTTGGCTCCTCACTGCCAAGACCCATGCAGGATTATCTAGGCCTCCCATTAAAAGTATTGATATCAAAATTACACCAAGTTACAAGAAACAATGGACTATCATACCTTAAAAATTAAACAAGCTGTATTTCCAAAGCTATGCTACCCAATGTTTCCTCAATTGTTTAAAGTAATTTGGCCCAGAAAAGAGCCATACCTTTTATCGAGCATTTAAAAAATAGGCCATAGAACTCACTATTATATAAAGCTCTAAAAACTGAAGAGGTCAGCCAAACAAAGTATCCATTCAGTCAGCTGGTGCTGAACCTCTCTAAACTAACCAGTACTAGTACAAACCAGCTTCAGGTCAGCACTGCTTCACAGCTGCCAATGAGAGTCAACCAAACTATGAAACAAATCAAAAGCATATATTTGGAACACTGGAAGACCAGTGCCAAATCCCAAAATAAACAGAATTGCTATCAGTCCCTAAACGGAGAATACACACAGGCAGATTATCTCTTCTCTGTCAGAGACACAAAGCAGAGACAGATCCTGACCAAGTACAGGCTCAGTGACCACACCTTAGCAATTGAAAAAGGTAGACATAAAAAGTCCTAGTTGCCCAAAGAGGGAAGCTTATGTGGTCACTGTAAGACAGGAGAGGTACAGACAGAGACCAGTGGTTCTCAAACTCAGTCCTGGGGGACCACTGTGTATGCTGGTTTTCATTCCAACCTCAACTGCAACCCCAGGATTTTAACAAGCAAATTTTTCATGTTTTACAGCTGGGGGTCCCAGTCTTATCCAGAAAGGGCCGGTGTGGGTGCACACACCTGATTATACTAATCAACCACTAGAGCCTTTGCTAAGCACCTTGATTCAATGTGTAAATGTTATACATACAGTTATATGAAATTCTTTCAGTAATTTATATATACATATCTTATACATATTTTTAGCTGCGACTGTAGCTCTGTCTGTTGGTCGGTCGGTCCACAAAAAGTGTCCCACCCCGTAGCGGCCATAGTTTTCGCCCCAGGAGGCTGAAATTTGGCATGGACCTTGGTCATGCCCGAAGGTAGAGCTGAGTAACTTTCATTACATTATTACATTATTGTGGCACATGAGTAAAACACTGAATATCAAAAGGGGGCATTAGAAATCAATCAATTGTTTTATTTCCAATCATTTTTCCAAATACATAATTTATCAATTTATCATTGAACACAAGCCTGTCTCTTAATTGTGACCATAACAGTTTTTTTTTTTTTAATTATCTAACATGAGCTTATCACTAAAGCACCAATGTGGCCAGTCTTTTAAAAACTATTTAACATACTATTTACATGCGTAACTAACGCACTGACGGATTGGAATTGTGTGACCCCCGGTGTCAGAGGGGTGCGTTCGTAAATTCACTCCGGTGGTGTCAGTGCTCTCTTGTCGTTTAGAAATTAGCGCTGCTCTCAGAGCCACACCGACCGCTCCAGCTGAAGGGCCGGTTTGTCAGAGTGTCTGAACCCCATAATGGTGTCTGAACCCCATAACAGTGTGGCAAAATGGGACGGTTGGGTTATTTGGCAATATAGGTAGTGTTATTCAACACGCAGCAACTTACAGTAACATTGGTACATCAATTAACATAAACATTAAATAATATTATATGCGTTAATTTGCATTATTTTAACGTGTTATTTTAATAATTAATTCATTAATCGAAATGAATGCGTTAATTTGACAGCCCTTATATATATATATATAAACTGACATATATTCTGCTCCTATATATTGTGGCAGACGGCAGGGAGAGGTGAGGGGAGTGGTAATTGAGGGCAGATATGTTGCAGCCCGCTGGCTCCACCCCCGAGCCTTATATGGACTTCCAACACATATGGTGGAGAATGCGGGCATACTCCAAGCTCAATAACTAAACAGACACGGAACATAATGGAAGCATTAGTGAAGCAACTAGTGGAGACCAACATAGCGCAGCAGGCTATGCATCGGGAGTTGCTGGAGGAACAGCGTCAGCAGACCGCTCTCCTGCGAGCTGAACTCAGCCAGCTGACAGCCGCCCATGCTGCTGTGGCTGCAGGCGCAGCAGTCTCCCATCCTAAACCCAGTATGTTTCTGCTGAAACTAACAGAAGCTGATGACATCGAGGCTTACCTCCAAGCCTTTGAGAGGACGGCGGTTAGGGAGAAATGGCCCCATGAGCAATGGGCCAGCCTGCTAGCACCCTTCCTGTCAGGCACGGCACAGAAGACCTATCAGGATCTGACGGCTGAACAGGCGACGCATTATGAGGGGCTGAAAAAGGAAATCCTGCGCCGGTATGGTTACACTCTGATTGGCCGGGCGCAACGGTTCCATGATTGGACGTATGATGCCACAGCGTCCCCCCGATCGCAGATGCATGATCTGAGTAGGCTGACCAAGAGCTGGCTAACGGCGGAACCACTGACGACCACGCCCCTCGAGAAAGTGGTCATTGATAAATTTCTACGCTCTCTCCCATTTGAAGCTAAGAAGTTGGCAAGCCCAGCTAACCCGCAGAGCGCGGATCAGCTGGTGGAACTGGTGGAAGGTCAACAGGTGGCTTTGGAGGTCCTGCGCAGCGGACGACCACTGAAGGCTGAACCCTCCACTCGCCCGAAAGAGCGGAAAAGGACGGAGGACCATGCCTGGACCACGCCCAAGGATGGAGGGACCCCGATGGTCAGCTCCCCGAGACGACGCCCCTTCCTGAACATAGACGGCAGGAAGTGCTACGAGTGTGGTGAGCCGGGACACATCGCCTGGAGCTGTCCAAACCGTGATGTCCAGATGCCTTCGGCCTCAGCCAGTGAGGTAGTCACCGGGCGTCCCTGCGGGTTGCTGATGGCATGCTGGGCTGAGGAAAGTAGTCCTACCCCTATTACCCCGGTAAGGGCCAATGGAAAGGACACCACAGCACTTTTGGACTCCGGGAGTATGGTGACCCTGATCCGCCCCGAATACGCCCAGTCCCCGAACCTGACTGACACCGTGGCCATCACATGCATACACGGTGAAACTAAGAACTACCCTACCACACTCCTCCACCTACAGACCACAAAGGGACAACACACGGGACCAGCGGGAGTCGTCCCAAACCTACCGGTGCCGGTCCTTATCGGGAGAGATTCCCCGATGTTCCGTCAACTGTGGGCCAGTATGCCCGGAGACGTGGGGAGACGAGGGAACCAAAAGGGAGGAGGAAGCCGGAGAGGCGGGAGGGACACCAGAAGGGGTGATAGCCGGATGTGTGGATTCCAGGAAGTGGACCCCCAGGCGTCAACAGAACCCCTCTCTGAGGGCGACGCAGATGATGCAAGACTGGAGGAAGGTGAGGCGAGTCTGGACGGCATATTCCCGATGGATCACGAGGTGGTGCCAGAGCCTGCCTCTCTAGCGGGCCGGTTTGGGACGGCCCAATTGGAGGATTCCAACCTGGCCAGCGCTCTCCAGCAGGTGACAGTGGTGGATGGAAAGCCTATCGAGGGGGTAAGTCAGATCACATACCCCCATTTTTCGATAAAGAAGAAATTGTTGTATCAGGTTGTGAAGAAAAACGAGGAATGTTTGGAATTGTTGTTGGTGCCCCGACCCTTTGTACAAACTGTCCTGCAGTTGGCGCACTCCCACCTTCTTGGGGCCCACCTAGGGGTGGAGAAGACCTTAGACCGGATCAAGGCACGATTTTACTGGCCTGGTGTGAAGAGGGCCGTGGAAGATTACTGCCGCAGTTGCCCGGAGTGCCAACAGGTGGCACCAAAACCCCACTTTCACAGCCCCTTAATTCCCCTACCCATCCTTTCAGTCCCTTTCAGCAGGATCGCAATGGACCTGGTGGGACCTCTACCCAAGAGCAGCCGAGGGCACCAATACATCCTGGTGATTCTGGATTATGCCACTAGGTACCCAGAAGCCATCCCCCTGCGCACCATGGCTACCAAGGGAATTGCACGGGAGCTAGTCATGATGTTCTCCCGAGTCGGCATCCCCGACGAGATATTAACCGACCAGGGAACCCCGTTCATGTCGCGAATCATGAAGGATCTCTGCAAATTAATGAAGATAACCCAGTTGCGTACCTCAGTGTACCACCCGCAGACCGATGGATTGGTGGAAAGATTCAATCGAACCCTAAAGCAGATGTTAAAGAAGGTGATGGAGGCGGACGGGAGGAATTGGGACCAGCTACTACCCTACCTGATGTTCTCGATCCGAGAAGTGCCCCAAGCTTCAACAGGTTTCTCTCCCTTTGAACTCCTGTACGGGGAGGCGACCCCGAGGACTACTGGACGTGGCTAAAGAAGCCTGGGAACGGCAACCGTCGCCCCATCGAACCATGGTGGAACACGTGGAAGACATGAGAGACCGGATGGCAACCCTGTGGCCCCTGGTACGAGAACACATGCAGGAGGCACAGGATGCCCAAGCGCGGGTGTACAACAGAGGGGCGCAACGAAGAGACTTCCAGCCAGGAGACAAAGTGTTGGTGTTGGTCCCCACCTCAGAATGTAAGTTTTTGGCCCGATGGAACGGGCCATATGAAGTCCTTGAGAAGGTGGGTGAGGTTAATTATAGGGTCAGACAGCCGGGGCGTAGGCATCTGACCCAGATTTACCATGTGAATTTGTTGAAAAAATGGAATGCACGTGAAGTACTCTACTCTATTCCCCCAAAGAAGGCTACTACAGAGACCAAGCCTGTGGAGGTGCCACTGGGGGAGCAGCTGAGCCAAGCACAGAAGCAGGAGCTGAGGGAGTTGGTCGGCCAGAACCAGGATGTGTTCTCCAGTGAACCGGGACACACCGATCTGGTACAGCACCACATCATCACTGAACCTGGGAAAAAGGTGAAATTGAGACCCTACCCGCATACCAGAAGCGAGGAGAGACGCCATCAGGGACGAGGTAAAAATGATGTTGGAAGCTGGAATCATCGAAGAGTCGAATAGTGAGTGGTGCAGCCCCATAGTGTTGGTGCCGAAACCAGACGGCACCATTCGCTTCTGTAATGATTTTAGAAAATTGAATGAAATCTCAAAGTTCGATGCCTACCCGATGCCCCGAATTGATGAACTAATAGAACGGCTCGGGACCGCCCGGTTTATCAGCACACTTGACCTGACGAAGGGTTATTGGCAGGTGTCCTTAGCTCCCGAGGCGCGGGAGAAAACTGCTTTTGCCACCCCTGACGGGCTGTTCCACTACAGGAAGTTGCCCTTTGGATTGCACGGGGCCCCACCCACCTTCCAGAGGTTGATGGACCATGTTCTCCGTCCCCATCGTGAGTATGCCGCGGCCTACCTCGAAGATATTGTAATCCATGGGAACGAGTGGGAGATCCACCTAAACCAGGTGAATGCAGTTTTACAGGCCTTAAGGGGGGCGGGGCTAACAGCCAACCCAAAAAAATGTTGGCTCGGCCTACGGGAGGCTGAGTACCTGGGGTACACGATTGGGAGGGGATGTGTAAAACCCCAGGTGAAGAAAGTGGAGGCGATTCGGGACTGGCCACGCCCCCTCACCAAGAAGCAAGTACGCACGTTTGTGGGGTTGACAAGTTACTACCGGAGATTTGAACTTTGCCTCCCGAGCCAGCCCCCTGACGGATCTGACCAGGAGCCATCTGCCCGCCCAGGTGACATGGACCGAGGAGGCGGAGAAAGCCTTCCAGGACTTAAAGGGAGCACTGTGTTCTGGACCCGTGCTGGTAACCCCAAACTTCTCCAAACCACTGGTGGTGCAGACCGATGCGTCCGAAACAGGGGTGGGGGCCGTCCTATCACAGCTACAAGAAGGTGAGGAACACCCAGTCGTATACATTAGCCGGAAGCTGTTACCGCGGGAGCAAAGATATTCCACGGTGGAGAAATAATGCCTAGCGATCAAGTGGGCCCTGGAAACGCTGAAATATTACTTATTGGGACGGCACGTCACCCTCGTAACGGACCATGCACCACTGGTTTGGATGTCACGCAATAAGGACAGTAACGCCCGGGTCACCCGCTGGTTCCTATCCTTACAGCCCTTTGCTTTCTCTGTCATCCACAGATCAGGTGCAGCCCATGGAAATGCCGATGCCCTCTCCAGGAGGGATGCTCTAGGGAGCTGGACCGCCCCTCCCTCCCGGTCGGAGCTGAGGGGGGGGGTGTGTGGCAGACGGCAGGGAGAGGTGAGGGGAGTGGTAATTGAGGGCAGATATGTTGCAGCCCGCTGGCTCCACCCCCGAGCCTTATATGGACTTCCTGCCCCAACGAGACAAGCCTGGGCTGCATTAAGCAATTAAGTGCAGGGGGATAAAAGGGGAAGCGAGTTGCACAAACGGTGCAAAGTACCGTGAGGGAAACGCGTGTGGTGGAGAGTGAGAGAAAACAAAAATTATCTGTGTGATTACCTGTTGCAACCTGGACTGTCTGACAAACCCCACTGTGTACCGAACTGTTTTGGCTGAGGACCTGGTTTTTTTGGATTACCCCTGGAATACGAAAAAGGACAACGAGAACGGATTGTGGACTTTGGATTGGTTGCTGGATTTCCCCCTTTCCCTCCTTGTGTAAAATTTTCCCTAATAAATCCCCCAAGTGCACTCCAGTTGTGTTTCGTGTGCGTGTGTAGTTATAGAATTGGTGACGTGGAAACCCCACACCCGTGAGCCTGCCACAATATATATGCTTCTAGTTATTTTGCTGAAATGAATTTTGTACTGATTTATCTTCTTTTCTCCAGTAGGAGTCTCTATCTGCAGCGGTAGAATGCGCGGTGCATGCACAGGCGTGTGCACTGGTCGCTTCCGGGTGCAAAATAATTAGCTCCCCTATAAAAGATGGCGATTCGGGGCAGCAGGAGCTCTCTCTCTCTCTCTCTTGTTGTTCCTGTAGACACGTTACACGGCAGCACGCAGAGACCACTGTGTTTTGTTCTTTTGATTAACTCATTTTCTAACTTGATCCAAATATCAGTCCGAATACCTGGTAGGCTGTGTGGTTAGTGTTTTCTGTTGCACCTTTTTTTTGTTGTAGCTAGTCAGGGTAGGGGAGCAGCGGACCGGAAGACTCACTTACCCTTTCTCCCCTTTAATTTGTTCTTTCTCTTACTGCATCCTCGAGGCAAGTGAGGCCAGAAGTAATTCTATTCAGACAGCTCAGTCTGGGTCTGGACTGTGAGTGTTAGGCTAGACCTGCTGGCTCTGCCCTGTCTACCTGTTTGTATGCGGGTTTGTATTGTATTGGGTTTGTTTTCGTGTCGTTTAATAAATATACGTTGTGGTGTTTTAAACGTGTTTGGCTTTTGTGCTGACAGTCGGTTATAGTAACTCGGCAGTCTTGGGCCATAACAGCATTTCATGCCAATAAAGCATATTTAACTGATTTGAAATTGTGTGTGCGTGCGTGCGTGAGTGAGTGAGTGAGTGAGTGAGTGAGTGAGTGAGTGAGTGAGTGAGTGAGTGAGTGAGTGAGTGAGTGAGTGAGTGAGTGAGTGAGTGAGTGAGTGAGTGAGTGAGTGAGTGAGTGAGTGAGTGAGTGAATCAAGGGTGTAAGAGGGTCAGGGACAGTGTGAGGCACGTGAAACCCATTCAAACTCTCATTGTTCTACATAGAGATTGCAGATGCTAATTGATCTATGCGTAATGTGCTTTTCCTGAATAGTCTGAGCAGCAGAGTTGTGCTGTACCTGTCCTCTCCAGAGTGCTCCTGTAGCTCACATACTGCTTCAGCGACTCAGTGCAGATCTGGGTCTGGTAGTACTTGTCATTCTCAAGCTCAGTTGGATTCCATTTCACTGCACTGATAAACAGCTGCCGTGCAGGTGGAATGAAATGCCAGTTTTTCATGTCATCAGTGAGGAAGTATTTCCTGTCGTATTCATAATGTTCAATCCCTCCTCTGTCCCCGGTCTCATCATTCCACTGACAACCAACATTCCACTCGAGAATGTGCACACCTGAAGATAGAAAACACACACGGTCACTGAGCACATCCCACACACACACACACACATACACATGGTCAGTGAAAACATCCCACACACACATGCACACACACACACATACAGTCACTAAGCACATCCCACACACACACACAGTCGCTGAGCACATCACACACACACACACACACTCTTACTAAGCACATCCCACACACACACACACACACAGTCACTGCATACATCCCGGACACACATACACTGTTACTGAGCACATCCCACACACACACACACACACACACACACACACTGATTCAATTGATACTACAGCATTAAGCTCTGATCCCATTGAGACTACAGCATTAAGCTCTGATCCCATTGAGACTACAGCATTAAGCTCTGATCCCACTGATACTACAGCATTAAGCTCTGATCCCACTGATACTACAGCGTTAAGCTCTGATCCCACTGATACTACAGCATTAAGCTCTGATCCCACTGAGACTACAGCATTAAGCTCTGATCCCATTGAGACTACAGCGTTAAGCTCTGACCACCTCGAAGGGAATTACCCCGTTTATTACACAGCTAATTACCTTACACAACAATATACTTTCAGACATCAAGCTATGGGGTCAGTATGTGTGTATACACATGCTTTTGTGTGTGTGTGTGTGTGTGTGTACTGTATGCGTTTGTCTATTTGCATGTGTTAAGGAGTCTGTGAATTTGTGAGCAGGTATATGTATCCATATTTGTATTTTAATGTGTGTGTGTCTGTGCTTACCCTGAGTTGACCTGAAATGCTGCATTGCAATTCTAATATTGTCTTTGAAGATCTGATGTGCATAGAGCGCTTTCTGAGTCTGTTTGTCCCAGTACTGCTTGTCCACTGATATTTCCCTCCACTCAGTCTTGGGGATCATCCTCCTGATGTTGCTGTCATAGTGCACAAACTGCTCATCATTCACCAAACCCATGATGATGAACTCTGGGGAGTCAATATCCCCAGTGACAACAGTGTAGATGTACTTCAAAAAGTGAGAGGCTGTGGACACAAACACACCTTCATTAGAATAAAGCACAAAATAAATTACAGTATTTAACAGACACGCTTACCTAAACAGCATCAGACTGACAACATTTTCTTAAAAAATCATTTACCCAGTTGGACATTTAGGAAATCCTGTGATCAATATCAAGTTTGAGAATAAAAAGAAATACAGAGACAATTTAAGAGGTGAAGATTTCTGCATGCAATTAATTCAGTATTCAAAAGCACAAATTATACTTGCTGCAACTAAACACCAGGAAACTGCATCTCAGAAAATGGCTTCTGAACTAAGCAAGTCAGAACCATTTCTGTCACTAACATAAAAATGTAATCAGAGTAACTCAGTTGCAGCAAGTCTAATCAGCAACAGTTCCCTGTCCCAGTGTTCCTGTCTCATTGCATTCTCCGATTAGTTCTGTGGGTTTTGGTCGCTGCACTTGTATGTCTTGTTAGCCTGGCTCTGCTCAGCTGCGCAGTATTTAACAGAAGATGTGCTAATCATGGAGGTGAAAATATCCACACCATATACATTCAAAGGTCTGAGATGTAATATAGAATAAAAAGCAGTATTAGACCTAAACTGCTGTAATTACATTGATTTGTAGCCAGAGGAACACAGGACCTTAATTGAAATATTCCTCCTTTTGTTTGTGTATTAATCTACTATACTACTGTATTAGCTGCCCATCAAATTACTGAAATCTATTAAGTAAATGCAATTTGATTATACATTCTTTCAGTATAGACAGCACGGTGGTGCAGTGGGTAGCACTGTCGCCTCAAAGCAAGAAGGTCCTGGGTTCGAATGTGGAGGGCCTTTCTGTGTGGAGTTTGCATGTTTTCCCCATGTCTGCATGGGCTCCTCCCACAGTCCAAAGACTTGCAGGTATGATAATTGGAAACTCTAAAATTGCCAATAGGTATGAGTGTGTGAATGAACAGTGAGTGAATGGTGTGTGTGCTTTGAGATAGATTGGCGGCCTGCCCAGGGTGTATTTCTACCTCTTGCTCAATGCACACTGGGATAGGCTCCCTGCCCCCCATCCCCCCAGCCTTCCTCTTTTTCATACATTCTACCACTCCACTTCCCTCTTCTTCACACACTCTTAATCCCCACACTCCAACTCACCTCACCCCCTGCTGTTTACAAGCTGTAACGCAGACATTACAGTTATTTGACCTGTCAGTGATTTGGCGCTTTTCGAGTTGTCTGCCCAAACTAGCTCTGTGAGCTTTGCATCATTTGTCATCAAGGACAATAATATTGTCATTATTAATAACAAGATATCCAGTGCCAAAACAAATTCATACCATATATTTTGCTGGATCAACAGTTTTTGTCTTCTGTAACAATTAAAGGCATATTACCTAATCTGATTTTATCTTGTGTTAAACATTTGTGGTAAGAGCCTCTCCATTGACCTGCGACACATGGCCATTACTTTATGAAAGGGCAACAGTAAAGGAGAGGAAATAACAGGTGATAAATCAACAGAAAGGGAGGAGTCAGTCGCTGAAAGTGTCACTGCCGTTTGTGTACTCAACAGATATTTGGAAACACCAGCTGCAGACCAGAGACTTACTACTACCTCTCTCTGGAATTCGCCAGAAAAAAACCAAGTGTTTCCTCCACCCTAGTTACTAATCAAAAGCGTTATTCGGTGGGAAGAATGGCTGTTTCATGCACAAAGCAGTACATCGAAGAATTTGGATTTGGGGTTTCTGTGACCATTTTGTACGGGAAAACTAGAAAGTTAAAGTCACGCAAAGCTAAAAGTATTTTTTTTTAAACATCAGGAAGCCAACTTACATGAGACAAGGCACAAAATAGCTGAAATAACACACATATTAAAGGAAACACGCATGTCACACAGCATAATTGGTTATGAAATATGAAGTACTCCAATAGCATGAATATTTACAATCTCAAGTATTCATGCTATTGTGGTACTGCGTGGGTTATCACACTGACTTTGCATTAACCTGAATTTCTTAGTTTTGTATTTGCATGTCCGATGCAGGCTTCGCTTATGCATCCTGTATTACGCGCTGACCGCCTCCGGAGCTGCGAATCAGGAGCTAACTTCAGCGTCGTATTTATTTCTAATATAGGCTATGTATAATTCAGTTTAACTTAGCCGGATTTGCCCAACAAATGCCACGCAGCACAACACAAAGAAGACAGAGGACTCTCAAAAATGTTAAGTTAGATTATTCCCTGACAAGTTTGCATTCTGCAGGTCTTCCACGACATCTTCGTTGAGTTGTTCCAGAAGCGATGGAACCAGAAAATGAATAGGTTGGTAATTGGGTAGCGCTTAGCTAATAGTAAACACGCACAGACGAAGGGTCACTAACCTCTGGGGCAGGGGTCATCACCATGTCGGCTTGTGACGGACTTTTTGGTCAAAATGCGATTTTTACCACGGACATACAAAACTTGAAGTGATCAAATATTACCAGAAACACACAATTGCATGCTAGACCTCACAATGTGTCATAGTACATATTTTAATATGTTACACAATACCTTGTGTAGTGCCCTTGGAAGATGTTTGCCAATTTGATCTGATATTTGTAATGTAATTTAATTAATTCATTAATTCTTGGATTTGGGTGGGGTAATGTTGTTCAGAGAGGCCAGTGTTTTTTTCTGTGCCATTCGTGTGGGGCTAGCTGCAGTTTATCCTATGCAACTGTGTGATTTAGATAATTGGTTCACGTGATAGAAGCTGATAAAACGAGAACTACTTTAGAAAGTTCACGGAGAGTGAAGGTCTAGTTAAACTTTTAGTGAACTGTCTGGCGCCTGTTGCTGTGCTGATTAAAAGATATGTTGTCCAATCACGCTGCGTGATGGGGGGGTTCGACAAGAGGTCAAGTGGGAACTAGTTAGGGGTTGCAGGAGAAGACGGGAACTCAAGAGAGAAGCAGATGGTGCACGGTGCAGGAGAGATCGTAAAACTGTTCAGTGAAATTGAGTTGAATGCACGTTTTGGAATTGATTATCGGTTTTCGCCATCGTCATTGAATTAAGTCGCGGTACGGGATTGGAAGGTGCGGACGTTTTGTTGTAAATTCCAGTTTTTCTTATTTTTTTCTCGACGAAGTGTTTTCTCTACTGTTTCGGGCTAGCTAACCTGCAGCTAGCCACACGAAGAGGACAGCACGCGGCTGGACGAGTGTGTTTGTGTCGGACCTGCATTCGGATCGCCAGTGACTTGTTTTCCTGTGTGTGTGAGTAAAACTCAACATAATTCTTGTGTGGATTCATATGAGCTCCAACATGCGCGCCAACGTATAAAGACAAACTGTGCATGAACAGCCTAAAACCCCGGGTTATTTTCTTTAGTTTGTTATTTTGGTTTCGTGTTCATTTCTTTCATTTAATACTGTGACAGTGATGAAAGGGGCCATGCAGTGTGTATGGGCTGCCCAAGTTGAATGGCGTCAAGTTGATGGCACTTTGGTGTTTTTTTAAATAAATGCCACTATTGTAGTTAAAGATATATTCTGGATTGTGTATAGTGTTATTGCATATTTTTGTCTTGAAATTGATTAAGCCCATTATAATTTGGTGTATTTTGGTATTGTGGTTTTACTCCTTGTACATGGAGTCAAATGTTACGCACAAGTAGAGCACCATTTTAGGTTAATAAAATAACTGGTTCTTTGAGTGTGAGTGCTCAAAGTGGGGGCTCGTGAGTCAAAGTGTTTATGCATGGGAGTCATTGTTCACAAGCAGTATAGCTACATACTAACATCTTTCAAGCTACCTGAGGCCTCCCAGTCTCCCAGGTGAGGTCCCTAGACATGGAGTAAACTGGTGCATCCCATCACAGCTCCTCCCATGCATTTTAGTGTATTAGTGGAAGTTTCATAGGTTTCAGTATTACCTATGTATATTATGTAAATGAGCATTGTGGTGGGAGGGCTACACTTGTTATGATGAAAACTTGGAGACTGGAAAGTCAGCCGTTGTATATGGGCAGGTGGCAATCCTAAAACAGGCATCAATGTGGCATTTCGTGTTTGAGATTTAATAGTGTTCATATGACTGAAACCGCGCTCACAGCCACAGGTGTCTGGGCTTAATGTGAACAGGAGTATTGCAAGTTTGCTCACTTCATTGTGCTCCTCGCTGTTCTCAAACAGATTGCAATGTGTATTATCATGGGGGAAAAAAGCGACTTTTTTTCCCCAATCAATTTTTTTTTTTTTTTTTTTTTTTTTTTTTTTTTTTTTTTTTTTGCCACGGACATAGACAAGTCTTGCCACGGACACGTTGATGACCCCTGCTCTGGGGCAAATTGATGAAAATAGGTTCAGCACCGAAACGATACTGCTTGTATTTTTTCCATAGACTATGTTGTTGCCGTTCTTGTTGTGTTAGTGTTAATCACTTTAACCTTCAGGGTCCAAGTTGAACTATGCGGTTGTTCCCTGCACTTGGACCGGTACTTCTCTCTAGGGTTTTCATCATACTTGTTCCTGCTTATGGTAATACACTTTGTTGTACGTCGCTCTGGATAAGAGCGTCTGCCAAATGCCTGTAATGTAATGTAATGTAAACTGAAAGCAAAATTCGATTGAAGGCGCTCATAACGGAATAATAATAATAATAATAATAAAAGAAGAAGAATATAGCCTCCTTTATTAGGTACACCTGCTCGTTAGCGCAAATAATCCACTTCCCCAAATAGAGAATCCTGTGGCTGCAACTCACTATAATAAGCATGCCGACATGATGAAGAATTAAGGCTATTTTGGAGACAAAAGGGAGTCCTACCCTATATACAGTGCCGTGTGTTAGTATTGTGGTTACACAAGTACAGTGACACAAATTTGGTTATTTTGGCTCTGTACTCCAGCGCGTTGGATTTGAAACGAAGCAATCACTATGGGGCTAAAGTGCAGACTGTCTGATCTGAGGGTATTTATATCCATATGGCTGATCCATGTAAGAATTACAGCCTTTTTTATTCATAGCCTCCCCTGTTTTAAGGGAGCAAATGTAATTTGACAAATTAACATAAACAGAAATAAAGCCCTCATATTTAGTACTTGGTTACAAATCCTTTACATTCGAAGACTGCCTGATGTCTGTGACCCATAGACATCACCAGATGCTGAGTATCTTCCCTGGTGATGCTCTGCCAGGCCTGTACTGCAGTCATCATCAGTTCCTGTTTGTTTCTGGTACGTTTTGCCTTCAGTCTTGTCTTCAGCAAGTAAATGCATGTTCAGCTGGATTCAGGGCAGGCAGTTGACTTGGCCAGTCAAGGACACTGTCCACATTTTTTCCACAACTCCTTTGTTGCTGTAGCAGTATGTTTGGGGTCATCGTCCTGCTGCAAGGTAAACCACTGTCCAATCTGAGCTGATAAGATATTTCTGTCCACTTCAGAATCCATCCTGTTGCTGCCGTCAGCAGTCAGTGAAGACAAGAGAGCAGTTTCAGTGGCAGCTACACATGCCCAAGCCATGGAGCTCACTGCAGACGTCCCCTTGGTAACACTGCTGGGGGGGAGTCAGCACAGTGGGGCTGATGGCTTAAATCTCTTCCCCAAGTTGATTGGCTATTGTCCACCATTTGGGCCGCACTTTCCCACCAACTGTCGGGTCAAGTGACTGTGTTGTGTAATTCCTGCCATTCTGAATCAAATAGAATATTCTCTTCATAACTAACTGGAAGCCCTTTCTTATGAGGAGAAACTGGAGATGAAATGTCTGGGTGCCCACCAGCTACTGGATATAGTATCTACCCAAACCACCGATAAAAATTATTGTAGATTTACTGTGTAGTGGAGCACATCGAAAAATGGCCAAGAATGTGCTTTCCTATTTTCTGTGTATGTTATTTGGAGGAGATGCTACACACTAGTAGTAAACTTACCACACGGTTACACACCAGTAGCAAAGTTACCACACAGTTACACACCAGTAGTAAAATTACCACACAATTACACACCAGTAGCAATGTTAGCACACGGTTACACACCAGTAGCAAAGTTACCATACATAATTACACACCAGCAGCACACTTACCACACAATTACACACCAGTAGCAAACATACCACATAGTTACACACCAGTAGCACACTTGCCTGACAAACTTGCCTCATGGACCAGGTAGCTGCCAGTGAAACAAAGGACATATTTCAGATTCACAACTGCAGCAACTACAGAACAGAAAAGCAAATTAGTATGATTGGTATAGTATTTATATGGTCTTAATGTTTTTATCAGATAAATTTTGACACACCGACTTGACTGACTGAAATGTATTAGTTTGCATTTACAGTTTTTTATGATTGCTTACACACTAAAATTAAAAATAACACACAGTTAGTGAAACCTGACACTCAAGGAGCAAAACCTCAGCCCAGATCTGCACAACTATAAGCACATTCTCAGCCTCACATTTTTTTGCAAAACACTAAACACACTTCTCTACATTAGAGACAGAAATCTAACATGATGTCACTTCTTTGCCATTTCAAGGCACTGCCTTTCAAAATCTATGAACCAATTGATCAAACACGGGCGTCAGATGTACAGACACTTAGGTGCTTAATTGTAAACTCATCAAGTTTACAAGCACTATAAAAAGGCAACAGAAATTCTGAGAGAGTAAAAGACCTGTGGTATGAATATGTGGAGGTACGTAATGTACACTTCAGTATTGTGCACTGTACACAGAACCTTTTTACATGTAAATTTATAGTAGGCCTATATTGAACTACACAATGTTGTCTTTTTCAGAGAGTTTTGCAAATGGATGCTGATGCAATCCCGCATGAATTTATCTTCATAGATGAGGCTGAGTTTAACCTGACAAAAGTAAGAAGAGGAGGGAGAAACATCATTGGCCACAGAGCTATTTTGAATGTCCCAGGCCAACGTGGTGGTAACATCACAATGCGCTGCAATCATGCAGAATGGGGTCCTCCACCACCATGACAACTTAGGTCCTTACAACACCCACATACTCACAGTTTTAGACAGACTGCACAACATCGTTACAGCAGAAGACCAAATGGATGCAGAGCAGATGAGATACATTGTCATCTGGGACAGTGTATCTCTCCACCGATCTGCTCTGGTCCAAAACTGGTTTCATCAGTATCCACAATTTTCACTCCAATACCTCCCACCATACTCTCCCTTCCTTAACCCCATTGAGGAGTTTTTTTTCGGCATGGTGGTGGAAGGTTTACGATCTCCAGCCCTATGTCAGGATACCCCTCATTCAAGCCATGGAGGGGTCCTGCGACCAAATTGATGCAGGGTCTGTGCAAGGATGGATTTGCCATTCAAGAAGATTCTTCCCTCGCTGTCTTGTGAGAGAGGACATAGCCTGTGATGTGGACGAAGTGCTATGACCAGATCCAGCTAGGTGAAGAGATGATGCTTAGGGTTTTTTTCGTTCATGCTTTCTTTTTTGTTTCAAATGTTTTTGCTGTGTTTATGTACTATATTCTATTTACAGTTTTTCCCAATCATTTAAACACGTTTCCTGAAACTATAGCTCAATTTCTCAAAACTCTAAACACAAAACTGAAAAGAGTTAACCATTTTGGCAAAACTCCACAAATCTCTTGCAAAATGAAACACTGCACTCAAAACCATGTTCTCTCTTCTCAAAACTGATTCTTTCCACCAAAACGATACATACAGCTTTCATTAGAATATTTCTTACAGAGCATCAATTAAACACTGATGTGATAAATTTAAAACACTACCATCAAAATACTGTTTATATATGTTTTGGCTTCATGAGGCCATGTTACATATTCAAATGTATAAAATTGTGTAGAAATTGTTTCCTTTTTCTCCTTTTTTAAGGTTTAGGGGGGGTTTTTTGTCCCAAAATAGGTTGCAATTTTATGGTACATACAATATAAAGACTGTTGCCACATTGTAATACAATATTGTGAATATATCATATGAATATTGCATTGACACAATCATTGTATCAGAATAGGATACAATGCACATTTGTCTATCCAATGAGCTACAATTGGGCTAAACCTACAGTCTCTGGGCTAAACTCACAACCCAGCTCCCCAGAGTCATACTGTAAACTTATAGTTGATACTGCAACATTGTTCTGAGAATACACAAATGTTACCTATTTTGTCAAAACTCATACAGTAATTGCACTGATGAGTAAAATGAAAAACACTACAGTAAGAAAATGTTTAGACTGTCTTTCTGGGAATGTAATGATGAAATCAGTGCACAAATACAAAAAGGTAAAAAGGAAATATTTACAGTACTAGCCAACACCATGTTGATCATGGTAGTCTCTCGCTCATCTGTAAATTTCCGGCCTCTGCCACCTCTTGCTGTTCGTCATTCTATGCTGTGAAAAGTATATACAGTATAGGGTAGACATATTTCATAAATGTAAGACAAAACATTACACTATACTTTTCTCTAAGCACTGTAGATATCCATAGAAACCATAAAGTTACATTACTGTAATTACTGTAGAGAGTATAGAAGACTACTGAAGTGGTTACTTACCTATTCTTATCTCTAAATGCCCAGATAACTGAGGCTACCGTGAAGCGGCTCAAATTCGCCTGGTCTCACTGCCCAGCTTCGGTCATTGTTAGGCCATGATTGAGTACATGGTCAACCAAAGTTGTGCGGATTTCATTAGAAATATTGGCTCGCCGTCCCCGTCCCCTTCCTCTTCCTCCTCCTCCTCCTCCTCCTCCTCCTCTTCCTCTTCCTCTCTGTCCTCCATGCTGCTCCATTTCTTCCCCAACACAGTAGAGGTCACCTGAGACCTCTTTTATGCTTTGACACATGATTGAAATGTTTTGCCAATTGAGTTTGAACCGGTGAGAAGTGAGTGAGACCAATTGGTAATTAGGGTGTGGCATTTTGAAGGCCAGTGTTTTCCAGGTGAACAAAGTGTGCTAAATAATGAGATTTGTGCTTACAGTTTTGCAAACATGTGAGTTAGAATTGCTATTTGAGTGAAAACAATGGAATTGTGCTTAGAGTTTAGAAGTCTGGAGTCTTGTTGTTGATACATGAGCTTCAAGTTTTCAGAATTATGTGCATAGTTCCATTTTTTGTGAGTATACAATGGAGAAAAACTGTAGAATATGTTCTGTTCTGATTTTCAGTGCAAAATGCAACCTTTGGAAATGCATGGATGTATTGACTGATTTTACAATGTGGAGAGAAATAAATACTTTCATCAGTGTGCAGTACTGGTCTTGTCTGTTGTGTTTGGTCAATATATTCATGTACTTTACTCTAACAATATCTCTGAAATCAAACCCAGACCATATCATTAGAAAAGTAGAAATGTTAAAAGTGTTTTAGATTGAGCACTGCAGTGTGTAACTGGTTCAAACAGAATCAGATTGTATGAACCACATGTTTGCCATACGATGACAAAATAGGGTTTTTATTAATTATTGTTGTTCACTCAAAACTGTTTCATTTTGCAAAAGATCTGAAGTGTTCTGCTACTTGTGTGTGTGGTTGTGTGAATTGTGTATAGTGTTTTGACAAAATGAGTCCTGTTTTCAAAATCATGCTTAAGCGATCGTAAAAAACTGTAATCATTTAGCAGATGCTAAGTGTAAATATCCTGAGTTAATTAATTAATTAGTTCATCAGGAGTGACTCAAATGCATCGTGCCTGTGTGTGTGTGTGCGTTTTAGGCTGAAGTGGAGAACTTTGTCCTGAAGATGGCAGCAGAGTTCCCATCCAGGAAGGATCAGCTGATCTTCCTCATCAACAACTACGACATGATGCTGAGCGTGCTGATGGTGAGACAGACAGACAGACGAACTCGGGAGAGTGTGAGCACGCTCTGTGCACTGCCTGAGCCCCAGAAAACTGGCCTGAAGACTGACAGACTGACAGACTGTGTATGAACCTCTTTGGTAAAGCGACTGATCACAGCATCTCTCTCTCTCTTTCTCACACTCCCTCCATCTCTCTCCCCCCCTCTCTCTCTCCCCCTCCCTCTCTCTTTCTCTCCCACTCTCAAATTCAAATGCAAATTCAAATTGCTTTATTGGCAGGAAATACATACGTACATATTGCCAAAGCATCATTAATCAATTCAAAATGCATATTTACAGTGGAATACTAAGTGAACATTCTATAAAAAAACAGAAGAATAACAATATTAATGTTCAATCGGCACAAGCATTTAAAGAAAAAATAAAATAAAATAATCATAATAAAATAAATAAATAAATAGATCATTATAATTATGTAGGATGATCACTCAGTGTCCCTCAGGTTATAGCAAGCTGAGACATATTGAGCCGCAATTGGGGCTGTTGGTCCTTGTCCTAATAGGGCTGCACAGTTTTCATTCTTTGATAAAGAATGGAAGTTTTTTATCATTTCTGAAAATTTGTGGTAATATATTTTTCTTATATTTGTATATTTTGTACAGTTTAGGAGAAAGTGCATCTCTTGTGTACCGCGGACACGTATTCACGGAGAACAAAGGAACAAGATGGAGTATGAATGGAGGGGTTTTTTGAATCTAGACAAAGCTAGTGAAAAACAATGGCGTATGAAGCATACCAAACAGATACAGGCTAACTGAATAGTTATCTATGTGTGTTTGATAGAGATCAACATGCCGTGTTAGGATCAGTTAGTAATTAAAATAGATCACATGCAAGATATGTTCTGTGCGTGACATATATTAAAACTAACGCAACGCGGTGGATAGCTTAAAGCCAACTGAACATACAGAATTTTTACATTAATATTAAAAGACAATAACAGTCACAGTTACGTACATCCAATAATAAACGTGGCTACATTTGGTCTGTCGCTAATTATACTAAGCCCTGAGTTACCCTTACTTAAGTGTCCATTGGTTGCGTTGTTGGAAATGTTTCCTGGTTTCCATTGCAGTCTGTGGGAGTTGTGGTGGAAAAGGGGATGCCGTTCGCCCTATTCTCCTGGTTGGATCCAAAACACGCACCCTGATCCTTGTTTCTGGGACTTTCTCTGCAGGACCCGTCGGCTGTGCGTGGCTCTCCTTGTTCTTCGACCACCGCTAATCCAGAGACTGTAAAAATAAATGAACGAATATTCACCTACTGAATAAATTAATTGTCAGTCAAGCCAGACTATACTAAAAAGGGCGACAATGTCCTAAACAACAGGTGTGGTATTACACACAGCTATTTTGGAAGGTGCCCAGGCATCACAAATGCACGTGTATTTCACAAACGGATTGTCAAAGACAATATATGACCACTCAGACTCAAAAGGGACATCTCTATGCGTAAAACCAATGGAAGGTCATATATTTATTCAATATTTAGTCCCAGATATTGACTGTAGAATGACGTGGTATCATTTTTAAAAACTTTGTCTCGTTTATTTCGTTATTCAGTCAGCAGAGTTTTCACTGCTGTATTGGCATATCTTAGGGCTATTGTCTTGTTGCTCTGACGGAATACGATTTTTGAGTGGTGAAAGAATATTTTTATGAATGCCCAGATAGACAATATAACTGTGGGTAACGGTGGATCTCCTCGCACAACTCTCTTTAAAAGCATCCATTAAATTTTGTTATCTGGAGCATGCGCTTGCTTTACGTACAGTCCACGCGGTCATAAATTTTGGGCTGTGCGCGGACATCCGCATAGATCCGCACGGACCCTCCGGACATGGGCAAATGACGACATTTACATCAGGAGGACCAAGGCGGACCCTCTCGGACACGCGGACGCGGAAAGTATGAAGCAGCCTTTAAGACTTTACCTTAGTGTTTGCAAATGGTCAATGAATAGCTGTGATATTTGTATTATTAAATCTATGTGCATAATCAGTCCATTCAACCAAAAAAATATTTAAACAGAGACATGCTACGTGCCAGACATTTGACAAATATAAACATATGAAAATAACACATTGTCAGACATGTAATTCACCATTTGGCCATTCTCAGCCATAGGAAGCTTCAAAGTGCTCGGCCAGCATAGCCTGGAGATAAGACGGAAGGAACTGGGGGGTTACCATCTGAGGTGTGAATCAATGTGTCTGTGTGGGTGTGTGTGTGTGTGTGTGTGTGTGTGTGTGTGTGTGTCAGACGGGGTGTCCATGCCCCTGCCCCTCCCCTTTTAAACTACATAAAATATGCAGCTCTGCTTGAGTTAGTTAAGTTTGGGCAACTCGGAAGGACGAAGTTCGTAACAGTTGGAATTGGGCATCTGAGTCGTGCATCTGTGTCAGGCGTTCTACATTACATCTCTGATACTTCTGGAACATTCTGCTGTCTTTTGGTTTCTGCATTTTGGATAACTTTGAGACAAAAGCTGTGGTTTGGTATCTGCTTTCATTCATTTCTTGTGAGCCAGTCCATATCTGTAACCTTTGTTAAACATTTTAAGGTAGTTGAACCTAGTCTTTAGATTTGTGAGTTGTACATTTTGATAAAGGTTGATCCAAACAGTTTGCTCTGCCTATCAATAAATTTGGCGATTTGATTAATAAGTCATATATTTGATAATAAGTACCAAATTCAACCTTCATCAAAATCTTCACCTTGCTGACAGCATACAAATGCAACATTACAAACTTGCACCGGCAGGCCTTATCTGATACAAGAAAAAGAAATAATGTCACATTACCAGGCAGAGCAGACACTGCCACACGAATACATGACACACAAAAGCAATTCTCCCTCAGATAGAATAAAGCCGGCATTAGGGAAAAACTGAGTTTGCGTGGTCTTTAATACAAGAACGAGAATTACGTAGCTTACAGGCTCGTCACGGAATCAGCCTGTGACAGCATGCATTAACAATTCACTACTACAATGTACAACAAACTATGTGAGTGTGCGTGTGCGTGTGCGCATGTTCTCCTGCATGTGGGGTTGCGTACCGCAGACACGTGTTCACAGAGAACGAAGGAACAAAATGGAGTGTATGATTGGAGGGGTTTTTGAAACTAGATAAAGATAGTGGCTAAACAATGGCACATGAAGCGTACCAAACGGATAAAGGATAACCATATGACTATTGGTGTGCGTTTCTTGAGATCAACAAGCCATGTTATGACCAGTTAGTAATTAAAATAGATCACATGCAAGATCTGTTCTGTGCGTGATATATATTAAAACTACCGCAGCATGATGGATGGCTTAGGAGCCAACCACAAGAGAACAGTAACACATGGAACAATTACATTAATCATTAAAACACAATAACCATTAGCACTGTCATGTACATTCAATCATAAATGTTGTTACATTTAGTCCGCCGCCAAGTATGCTATATGCCCAGAGTTATAGCCTTACTCGAGTCCTTGATATTGGTTCCGTTGTTGGAATACTTCCTGGTTTCCAGTACGAAATATTTAGGAGTTGTAGTGGAAAAGGGGAAGCTGTTCACCCTTTTCTTCTGTTCCAAGACACGCAGCTTGATCCTTGCCACAGGCCGCTTGCCTCGTGGGACTTGCTCTGCAGGTTACGTCCGTCATGCGTGGCTTTCCGAGTTCTTCAACCACCGCTAACTTTTTTTGAAAGCCATCAATTTTTTCTTTTCTGAGATCCAGTTTTGTGTTTGTAAGGCATTTTCAGGGCCGGCCCGTGGCATAAACGCTCTATGCGGTTGTTTAGGGCCACACAAGCGCTAGGGGGGGCCACACGACCACGAGGGGGGCCACACAATCCAATGTTTATCTAAGGTAAATAATGTTATTTTCGTAATTACATTAGTCATCCCCTATCACAGAACTAGCGGTATGAATTTTAAACGAAATGGCAACAGGGCAACAGAACATTTCATAACAATGTAATGAAAGAAGTATTTTACCAAGCGAGGCTCATACTCAGGCTCCTATCACACACTGAGACTCATAACACACACTCGGCTCATATCACACACTCAGGCTCATATCACACACTCAGGCTCATATCACACACTCAGACTCATATCACACACTCAGACTCATATCACACACTCAGACTCATATCACACACTCAGACTCATATCACACACTCAGCTCATATGACACATTCAGACTCATATAACACGCTCAGCTCATATCACACACTCAGGCTCATATCACACACTCAGGCTCATATCACACTCTCAGACTAATATCAAACACTCAGGCTCATATCACACACTCAGCTCATATCACACACTCAGGCTCATATCACACACTGTGTCACAGTGTGTCAGTATCTCTGTGTGTCAGTGACTCTCACCTGAGCTTTTCTTCTTTTCTTCTTTTCCAATTAACAAAACCAATGACGGCGAGGCCGAGGATGAGAGCGTCCTGCACATGGAGGAGCTGCTGCCTTCAGGAATGAAGCTACGCGCTGCAGTCAGGGGGAATCACATTAAACACACACACACAGACACACACACACACACACGTGTGTACACGCATACACACATATGCTTTATAAGGCATTTTGATTTGCTTCTTTGTAGCTAGGACTCCTTGTGGAGCCAAAACTCCAAGAGCTGCAGGAAAGGCCAGCGAGGTAGAGACTGCAGGTTGGTTGGAGTTCACTGAATCAGTGTCAGGAGCTGCAGGTCAGTAAGGAGTTCGCTGAATCTGTCGTCGGCGGGTTGTCTGGGTTCAGGTATATCAGGTAAACTCATATCACCCACTCAGCTCATATCACACACTCAGACTCATTTTACATGTTTAATCTCATTCTACAACCAACCAACTCACTATGAGACTGACCCAATTATTCTATACATGTCGAGAGTTGAATTAATGTACACGTTTTATTTAATGTTACCTCAGTAACATGCATTTCAGCCAATTAAAAACTATATCAGGATTCCAGAACTGATGAAGATACAGACATTCAGCCAAACACGAATGCATGCGCACACACACAGACAAGGAACAGCACTGCAACACAGTAGACATATAAACAGGAGTAATTACAGTCTGAACCCTGGGTATCTGTACTTGATTATAATGACATTCATAAGCATTGAGTAAAGAATAGGAGTAAATATACTCACTTCTAGTTATCTCATAGTCTGGAACTGAGACACAGAGAGTTAGAATCACACACACAGCATGTCTGACTGTCACAATGAAACGATTAAACTGTGAAATGTTTCAGTGTGCGAGCTTTATTATGTTACTGCGCTGGTGTCTCTTAAGGTGTGCCAGTGGGACTGTGTCTGTTACTCAGTCTCAGTGTGTCAGTGTGTCTGTGTGTCTGTGACTCTCACCTGAGCTTCTCTTCTTCCAAATGACGAACCCGATGACGGCGAGGGTGAGGGCGAGGATGAGAGCGCCCACCACACAGCCGATGATGACGCCCATGAGGGGGCTGCTGCCGTCAGGATTGAAGCTACGCGCTGCAGTCAGAGGGAATCACATTAGACACACATAAACACACACACATTCATGTACACGCATACAGACATACACACATATGCACACACACAACAAACATGCAATTCTTGATTAATACATTACATATTTCACATCTTCTATCATGAACTTGTGTCTAAATCATGCCTGACTATTTGTGCTAATCAGCGGAGAGTGTAGTGATTATACAGCTCACAGTATAGTGTAGTAAGAGCCAGAGGTCCTACAGAGTGAAGCACAGTGTGTTTGGGCTAAACCTCTCTGTGTGTTTGTCCTGTTTGTGGCATCAGCAGGGGTGGGGGTAAGAAAGTATATAGCAGCTCCAGGGGGCCTCTTGAGGTGGGGTTTGTGGGCATGTGTGTGCAGTGGGGGGCTCGTTCTCAAAAAAAATTTATTCACAAATTATTTCTCAATCTATTCCTGAATCCTGGGTATCAGTACTGTGATCCACTCTCTCCACTCACTCACTCCACTCACTTTCACTCTTGATATCTGTGACCTCAGGAGGAACTAAGGGAGAGAGAGAGAGAGAGAGATAGAGAGAAAGGAATAGAGGGAGGGCAGAGGGTGGGAGATGGAGAGAGAACACAATTTTATTGTTCAATTCCATTTACACTGGCAGTGGGTTAACCTCAATTACAATACTTAGTCAATACAGCTCAGCCATTGTTCCTTTTTAATCCACAACAAACAAAATTTCATCAGCATTGCACGGCCATTCAAAATTAAAAATCGCCATAAAAAGTCAACTACCCATCATCACTAAGCTGGTACAGTTTTTCCAAAAGTCTCATCCAGAAAATCATTTATCTCCAGCAACAAGTAAAGTTGCTCTTCAGTTATCTGAGAACCAAGTTTAGACATACTTAAAATATCAGAAATAGTATCTTGGTGCTTCTTTTCTTCATCATCATTAACTTCTAACGGTAAGTCCACAGACACCAACAAATCAGTCTTTGTCCCCAGTTTGATACTCATCTCTGGATTGGCTATGTAAGGTTCAATTTTGACTGTCCGTGGATTTTGATCTTTGTCTGCATTCTGGTAGAGTCGTAAAGATCAGAAGGCTGTAAACACAGCTGAAAAGACTATTACCGCACAGTCTCGCAACCTTTTTACCCCACCAACACTTGTGGCCTACAGGAATGAGGATAAACAGTTTACCAGGACAGTGTCTGTTTTCATGTTGTAAAAGCACCCTCAGGCTCCGTTGGGTCAGATGGGAACCTGGTTGACCTTCACCCACAACTGGATGGATGCTGCCTGCACCCTGTTAATCAAGGTGTGTAGGATGGGCCTGGATAGGCATTAGTTTATAATGATACTGAGTAGAATGAAAGTGGCAGGACTCACTCCTTTTTATAGAGCAGTCTTACAGGTGTGGCAGATATTTGCTGTGTCAAGGGAAAACACCGCTACCCCTGGTTTTTGGACCCTTGAGGAGCCTTTGTTTTTTAATCCATTACTCCATATTGGTACACTTGATTCCCCAACGGTGCGATCTAGCCTGGTGGAGGCCGGCATTTCCAAGATCCGTTATCTGCGAACGGCTGATGGGTGGCTGACAGCGGAACAGGCGGAAGCCCTGGCAGGCTTTAAATCTGTCAGAGGACGCTGGAAGAACTTGGCTCCTCACTGCCCAGACCCATGCAGGACTATCTAGGCCTCCCATTAAAAGTATTGATATCAAAATTACACCAAGTTACAAGAAACAATATTGGCTATCTTACCTCAATCATTAAACAAGCTGTATTTCCAAAGCTATGCTACCCAATGTTTCCTAAATTGTTTAAAGTAATTTGGCCCAGAAAAGGGCCATACCTTTTATTGAGCATTTAAAAAATAGGCCATAGAACTCACTATTATATAAGGCTCTAAAAACTGAAGGTCAGCCAAGCAAAGTATCCCCTGAGGCAGCTGGTGCTGAACCTCTCTAAACTAACCAATACTAGTACAAACCAGCTTCAGGTCAGCACTGCTTCACAGCTGCCAACGAGAGTCCACCAAACTATGAAACAAATCAAAAGCATATATTTGGAAAACTGGAAGACCAGTGCCAAATCCCAAAATAAACAGAATTGTTATCAGTCCCTAAACAGAGAATACACACGGGCAGATAATCTCTTCTCTGTCAGAGACACAAAGCAGAGACAGATCCTGACCAAGTACAGGCTCAGTGACCACACCTTAGAAATTGAAAAAGGTAGACATAAAAAGTCCTAGTTGCCCAAAGAGGGATGTTTATGTGGTCACTGTAAGACTGGAGAGGTACAGACAGAGACCAGTGGTTCTCAAACTCAGTCCTGGGGGACCACTGTGTATGCTGGTTTTCATTCCAACCTCAACTGCAACCCCAGGATTTTAACAAGCAAATTTTTCATGTTTTACAGCTGGGGGTCCCAGTCTTATCCAGAAAGGGCCAGTGTGGGTGCACACACCTGATTCTACTAATCAACTAGAGTATCCACTAGAGATTTTGCTAAGCACCTTGATTCAATGTGTAACTGTTATAATTACAGTTATATTAAATTCTTTCAGTAATTTATATATACATACATATTTTTAGCTGCGACTATAGCTCAGTCTGTCGGTCGGTCTGTCAGTCGGTCGGTTGTTCGGTCAGTCCACAAAAAGTGTCCCACCCCGTAGCGGCCATAGTTTTCGCCCCAGGAGGCTGAAATTTGGCATGGACATTGGTCATGACCGAAGGTAGAGCTGAGTAACTTTCATTACATTATTTCATTATTGTGGCACATGAGTAAATCATTGAATATCAAAAGGGGGCATTAGAAATCAATCGTTTTATTTCCAAACATTTTTCCAAATACATGTTTTTTTATCATTGAACACAAGCCTGTCTCTTAGCCTAAATGTGACCATAACAGTTTTTTTTTTAATTATTTAACGTAAGCTTATCACTTAAGCACCAATGTGGCCATTGTGGAATTTTTAAGAGTTCAATTTATTCCGCCGTACTTTTGTAAGTAGAAAAATAAATGCAGGCACGTCTTCGTTTCAAAATAGGTCGTTTAATGTAGCAAAGGAACTAGTGGGTCTGTTACCCAAGTACAGATAAACACAGAACCAACAAATGACGGAGACAGTGAATACTTATACCCTGTTCCTTCAAGGAAACAAAGGGCCAAATGGTTATCTTACACATCACAGGGAAGGGGGGGGGGAGGTAATTAGACATTGGGGGGGGGAAGAAACAAGGTGTGGGGGAGTTGGACTGAAGTAGGGGGTAGAGGATATCACACAATGGTACTGCATATCAAAGGGAGACAATTTGACTGGGCAAGGGGGTAGAGGATGTAGCACAAAGGGTGTGATTAAAAAGGTCAATTTAACTAGGTGTGGTGGTAAACAATCAATGTTATCTGCACCTGGCCCACTACAATGTGAGACACCTCAGAAGGGTAAACTCCCATGTTTTCCAACAGCCATAGCAGTTATTTTAAACTATTTAACATACTATTTACATGCACAACTAACACATTGACCGGTTGGAATTGTGTGACGCACGGTGTCAGAGGGGTGCGTTCGTAAATTCACTCCGGTGGTGTCAGCGCTCTCTTGTCTTTTAGATAGTAGCGCTGCTCTCAGAGCCACACCGACCGCTCCAGCTGAAGGGCCGGTTTGTCTGAACCCCATAATGGCTGACAGTGTGGCAAAATGCGACAGTTGGGTTATTTGGCAATATAGGTAGTGTTATTCAACACCAGCAACTTACAGTAACATCGGAACATTAATTAATTAACATAAACATTAAATAATAAGATATGTGTTAATTTGCGTTATCATTAATTTATGTTATTTTTATATTTTTTTAACGTGTTATTTTTATAATTAATTCATTGATCGAAATTAATGCGTTAATTTGACAGCCCTAATATATATATATATATATATATATATATATATACAGTGTGTGTATATATATATATATATATATATATATAAACTGACATATTTTCCAATGGTATTATTTACTGTATGCATTTGTAATGTGCTCCTAGTTATCATATTTTGCTGAAATGAATTTTGTAGTAATTTATCTGCGTTTCTCCAGTAGGAGTCTCTTTCTCTGCAGGCTGCAGCGGTAGTATGCGCGGTGCGTGTGCACTGGTCGCTTCCGGGTGCAAAATAATTACCTCTCCTATAAAAGATGGCGATTCGGGGCAGCAGGAGCGCTCTCTCTCTCTCTCTCTCTCTCTCGTTGTTCCTGTAGACACGCTACACGGCAGCACGCTGCGACCATTGTGTTCTGTTCCTTTGTTTAACTTAGTTATGACTGATCTTCATTTTCTACTTTGATCCAAATATCACGTCCGAATACCTGGTAGACTTTGTGTTGATAGTGTTTTCTTTTCTTTTGCACTTTTTTTTTGTTGTAGCTAGTCAGGGTAGGGTAGCAGCAGACCGGAAGACTCACTTACCCTTTCTCCCCTTTAATTTGTTCTTTCTCTTATCCCATCCTCGACACAAGTGAGGGCAGAAGTTATTCTATTCACACAGCTCAGTCTGGTTCTGGACTGTGAGCGTTAGGCCAGACCTGCTGGCTCTGCCCTGTCTACCTGTTTGTATGTGGGTTTGTATCGTATTGGGTTTGTTTTCGTATCGTTTAATAAATATACGTTGTGGTGTTTTAAACATGTTTGGCTTTTGTGCTGACAGTCGGTTATAGTAACTCGGCAGTTGTGGGCTGTAACAGCATTTCATGCCAATAAAGCATATTTAAATGATTTGAAATTGTGTGTGTGTGAGACAGAGAGAGAGAGAGAGACGCAGGGACAGCAAAACAGAAAGAGAGAGAGAGATAGTGTCAAGGGTGTAAGAGGGTCAGGGACATTGTGAGGCATGTGAAACCCATTCAAACTCAGGTCTCTTTTGTCTACATAGAGATTGCTAGAGATGCTAATTGATCTATGCATAATGTGCTTTTCCTGAACAGTCTGAGCAGCAGAGTTGTGCTGTACCTGTCCTCTCCAGAGTGCTCCTGTAGCTCACGTACTTCTTCAGCGACTCAATGCAGATCTGGGTCTGGTACTGCTTGCCATTCTCAAGCTCAGCTGGATTCCATTTTACTGCACTGATAAACAGCTGCTGTGCAGGTGGAATGAAATTCCAGGTTTTCATGTCATCAGTGAGGAAGTATTTCCTGTCGTATTCATAATGTTCAATCCCTCCTGTGTCCCCGGTCTCATCATTCCACTGACAGCCAACAATCCACTCAAGAATGTGCACACCTGAAGACAGAAAACACACACTGTGACTGCGCACATCCCACACACACACACACACACAATGTCACTGTGCACATCCCACACACACACACACGCACACAATGTCACTGTGCACATCCCACACACACACACACACAGTCACTGCGCACATCCCACACACACACACACACAAAAACAATCAATGCGCACATCCCACACACACACACACACTGTCACTGCGCACATCCCACACACATAAAACATCCCCACACACATAGACACACACACACAGTCACTGAGCACATCCCACACACACACACACACTGTCACTGCGCACATCCCACACACACACACACACACAATGTCACTGCACACATCCCACGCACACACACTGTCACTGCGCACATCCCACACACACAGACACACACTGTCATTGAGCACATCCCACACACACACACACTGTCACTGAGCACATCCCACACACACACTGTCACTGCGCACATGCCACACACATACACATACCGTCATTGAGCACATCCCACACACACACTGTCACTGAGCACATCCCACTCACACACACACACACACACACACACTGTCATTGAGCACATCCTACACACACACACATACACACACTGTCACTGAGCACATCCCACACACACACACACACACTGTCACTGCGCACATGCCACACACATACACATACCGTCATTGAGCATATCCCACACACACACACAAACACACAGTCACCGCGCACATCCCACACACACATACACACACACGCACACACACACAAACAGTCAATGCGCACATCCCACACACACACACACACACTGTCACTGCGCACATCCCACACACACAGACACACACGGACACTGCGCACATCCCACACGCACACACATTGTCACTGCGCACATCCCACACCCACACACACTACCACATACCGTCACTTCGCACATCCTACGTACACACACACATACACTATCACTGTGCACATTCCACACACACACACAGACACGGTCAGTGAAAACATCACACACACACACACACACACACGGACACTGCACACATCCCACAAACACACACACGGTCACAGAGGACATCCCACACACACACACACTGTAACTGCACACATCCCACGCACACACACACACACACTGTCACTGCGCACATCCCACACACACACACACAGTCACTGCGCACATCCAATGCACACACACACACACCATCACTGAGCACATCCCACACACACACTGTCACTGCGCACATCCCACACACACACACACACACCGTAACTTCGCACATCCTACATAAACACACACATACACTATCACTGTGCACATCCCACACACACACACACACACAGTCACCGCGCACATCCCACACACACACACACACACAAACAGTCAATACGCACATCCCACACACACACACACTGTCACTGCGCACATCCCACACACATAAAACATCCCCACACACATAGACACACACAAACAGTCACTGAGCATATCCCACACACACAGACACACACTGTCACTGCGCACATCCCACACACATACAATGTCACTGCACACATCCCACACACACACACGCACACATACTGTCACTGCGCACATCCCACACACAGACACACACTGTCATTGAGCACATCCCACACACACACACTGTCACTGCGCACATGCCACACACATACACATACCGTCATTGAGCACATCCCACACACACACTGTCACTGAGCACATCCCACTCACACACACACACACACACACACACACAGTCACTGTGCACACCCCACACACATACACACACCGTCAATGGGCACATCCCACACACACACTTACACTGCATGCATTCCACATGCACACACACACACATACTGTCATTGAGCAGGTCACACCCATACACACACACACTGTCACTGAGCACATCCCACACACACACACACACACACACACTGTCACTGCGCACATGCCACACACATACACATACCGTCATTGAGCACATCCCACACACTGTCACTGAGCAGATCCCACACACACACACACACCATCACTGAGCACATCCCACACACACATGCACACAGACACAGTTTCTGAGCACATCCCACAAACACACACACGCACACGGACACTGCACACATCCCACAAACACACACACGGTCACTGAGGACATCCCACACACACGCGGCCAAAGCACACATCCCGCACACACACACACACACTACCACACACTGTAACTGCGCACATCCCACACACACACATACACACACACACACACACTGTCACTGCACACAACCCACACACACACACACACACCGTCACTGAGCACTTCCCACACACACACATACACACTCTGTCACTGAGCAAATCCTACACACACACTGTCACTGTGCACATTCCACACACACACACACACACACATTCACTCTGCACATTCCACACACACACACACACTGTCACTGAGCACATCCCACACAGACACACACACACACACACACACACACATTCACTGTGCACATTCCACACACACACACACACACTGTCACTGAGCACATCCCACACAGACACACACACCCACACACACACACACACGTCACTGCGCACATCTCACACACACACACACAAACTGTCGCTGCGCACGTCCCAAACACACACACACCGTCACTGAGCACGTCCCACACAAACACACACACACACACACTCTGTCACTGAGCACATCCTACACACACTGTCACTGAGCACATCCCACACACACGCACAAATACCGTCACTTCGCACATCCTACGTACACACACACATACACTATCACTGTACACATTCCACACACACACACACACGGTCAGTGAAAACATCACACACACACACACACACACACGGACACTGCACACATCCCACAAACACACACACGGTCACAGAGGACATCCCACACACACGCGGCCAAAGCACACATCCCACACACACACACACTGTAACTGCACACATCCCACGCACACACACACACACACGGTCACAGAGGACATTCCATACACACGCGGCCAAAGCACACATCCCACACACACACACACACACACACTGTAACTGCACACATCCCACGCACACACACACACACACTGTCACTGCGCACATCCCACACACACACACACACACACACACACTGTCACTGCGCACATCCCACACACAAACACACACACACATAATCACTGCGCACATCCAATGCACACACACACACACACTGTCACTGCTCACATCCCACACACACACACACACACACCGTCACTGAGCACATCCCACACACATTCACACGCACACACTCTGTCACTGAGCACATCCTACACACACACACTGTCACTGAGCACATCCCACACACACAAACCGTCACTTCGCACATCCTACATACACACACACACATACACTATCACTGTGCACATCCCACACACACACACAGTCACTGACAACATTCCCCACACACACACACACACACACTGTCACTGAGAACATCCCACACACAAACACACAAAATCACTGAGCACATCCCACACACACATGCACACAGACACAGTTTCTGAGCACATCCCACAAACACACACACACACACACGCACACGGTCACTGCACAGATCCCACACACACACACACACACACACATTGTCATTGGGCACATTTCACACACACACACACACACGGTCAGTGAAAACATCACACACACACACACACACACACACACTCACACACGGACACTGCACACATCCCACAAACACACACACGGTCACTGAGGACATCCCACACACACACACGTCGGCCAAAGCACACATCCTGCACACACACACACACACTACCACACACTGTAACTGCGCACATCCCACACACACACACACACACACACACTGTCACTGCGTGCATCCCAGACACACACACCCACACTGTCACTGCACACAACCCACACACACACACACACACACCGTCACTGAGCACTTCCCACACACACACACACACACACACACATACACACTCTGTCACTGAGCAAATCCTACACACACACTGTCACTGTGCACATTCCACACACACACACACACACACACAGTCACTGAGAACATCCCACACACACACACACACACACACTTTGACTGCGTACATTCCACACGCACACAAACACACACACACACACACTGTCACTGAGCACGTCACACACACACACACACACACTGTCACTGTGCACATCCCACACACACACACACTGTCACTGCGCACATCCCAAACACACACACAGACCGTCATTGAGAACATCCCACACACACACACACACTGTCACTGAGCACATCCCACACACACACACACAAACACACACACTGTCACTGTGCACACCCCACACACATACACACACCGTCAATGGGCACATCCCACACACACACACACACACACACACTTACACTGCATACATTCCACATGCACACACACACACTGTCATTGAGCAGGTCACACACACACACACACACACCCACACATGGTCAGTGAAAACATCACACACACACGGCCACTGCACACATCCCACACACACACGCACACTGACTGTCACTGCACACATCCCACACACACAAACACACACAGACTGTCACTGAGCACATCACACACACATGCACACACACACATACATTGAGCACATCCCTGACACACACAAACACACACACAAAAACACAGTCACTGAACACATCACACACACACACCGTCACTGCGCACATCCCACACACACATGCACACACACACTGAGCACATCCCTGACACACACACATACACACACACACACTGTCACTGAGCACATCACACACACACACACACACACACACACACACACACTGTCATTGCATACAGCCCACACACACACACACTGTCACTGCACACATCCCACATACACACTGTTACTGAGCACATCCCACACACACCCACACATACTGTTACTGAGCACATCCCACACACACACAAACACACACTGTAACTGTGCACAACCACCCCCCCCCCCCCCACCACCACACACACGCACACACACAGTCACACTGATCCTCAATATCGGTGATGCTCAATATCGGTAGAGTGCTAACTTTGATCTTTAACGTTAGATCTTTAGATCTTCCCCTTACTTTGAACAACACAAATGCTTTGAAGGTTGGTTCATTATAATGTTTTAATAAAAAACAAAAACAATAAAAGAAAGTGCAATGACAAACTCTCTTATATCAAACATAGATATAAACGTGCTGTAATATAAAAACACAAATAAATTACACAAAGTTTTAAATAATATACATAGTAAAAATAAAATCAAAAAGTGCAATTAACAAACACCATGGAACCAAATAAATAAGAAACTAATTAAAAAAGGAACCAAATAAATAAGAAACAAATTAAAAACACAAACCCTTCAACATTGTAGCGTAATGCAAGACAAACGGCAAAAGTCAACAGGCTTTTCAAAATGAAAAAAAAGAAAATTAACTAAATTGGCAATTGGCCAATAGTGTTTTACATGTTCTTTGCCAGGAAAACCAACATAAATCTGACTCCTCTACTCTGTGCTACGACTCTGCTGCGCGCACGGACGGAGCAGGCACTTTCAGTTCAAGTGTAGCGTCCGTCATCCGACTAGAGTGAGCGCATCTATTATCGATCACCCGAGGGGAGGGGAGGGGAGGGGGGGACGTGTATCGACCACCTGAACCACTAGTGTATTTACTTCGTATTTATGAGAGAGAACTGGACATTGTTACCTAGTAAAATGTAAGTCCTGTAAAAATACACATAATAAACTGTCTAAATGTAAAAACCCGACTTCATACATACACATTTAGTTATATTAATACAGCCTTTTTTACAATATCAACCTTAAGACAAGCAACACGCTCGGAATTCTCATCGCGACCCATTAAATGCAATGGGGCAGACGTTGCTTCATAATTTCAAACTGCTTTCCAAACGGCTATTTTGCGTCCTGCGCCTTGGGTTACAGCTGTGAATATGTAAGGATTCCTGGACGTGCTGATAGCGACCACCCTTTCAAATATTACTCTCAAATACGCAAGATAGGACACTTATACAGTGTGATAGCAAATTTATGTCTAGTTCCATTCATTTATATGGGGTGGTCGATACACGTCCCCCCTTAGCAACCAAAAGCTAGCGCTGGACCACCTCTGACTTAGCCTATTTGCCGACACCGGAAAAAATTGCGAAAGTACTTAAAAAATAACCACTGGAGGATAACACGGACATTTTTTCCTACATAACTAGGTAGTGTCAGGGGGTTAGGGCCCAAACGCAGAGTGATGGGAAAAAACTCAAAACTCCAAACGGTATTGAAACAAAGACTTTACTTAACAAATCCGGAACTAAAGAAGGGGACAAAAGGCCTCGCAGGGCAACGCTCAAAAAACACAAAGTAAAGCTTGAAAACTCAGGAAAAAGAAAATCCAAAAATGCGTAGAAAACAGAAACACACAGGAAGCTACTCAGGCGGAAACACACAGGGCAGACCCACAATCAGAAACACAAACAAGGATCCAGCACCTGAGTCAGGGAAGGGAACTTAAATAGACAAGACACTGACAAGACACAGGAGGGCACAATGCACAATCAAGCCACAGAGAGGGAAGGGAAAACGAGACAACCAAAAAACAATTGGATAATTGAAAACAATTAAAGCCGCAAGCGGCGTTGGGAGGGGTCCAAGCATTGGCACCATCGCGCCCCCTACGGAGCGATTTTAAAATGGCTTTTTCCTCATGATCATATGCCTTCATCCAACATATCTACTGAATATCATGATGATTGTATAAAATATTGATGACTTATGGCCAATTTTGTGCCAAGAGATGCTGGCGGATGACTTAGTTGCGTTGCCATGGATGTGTCCTGGCCGCTTCTCGTGAAGGCATTTACTATGTCGTAGCACTTAGATGGCATGTCGTAACACTTAGATGGCCCAGCGTGTATGTACAGCTGCAGCGCTTCCATGCTGTGACTAAAAAAGGCGCTACACTAGTGTTCTCACGATACCAAAATTTTGACTTTGATACCGATACCGGGTTTAGTATCATGATAATTGATACTGAAACAATACTGATTCAATACTCGGTACCTAACGATACTGAAATTACCTTAATTGATCAGAAAGGTAATGTCCACAAGGGTTGACCTCATTTTCGAATTCACGGTTTATAAAAAACCTGGTTTATTAACAACTTTTAAGTTGAAGCCTGTTCAGCATATCAATAAGCATAGGCCTCTAGTGTTACAACACTAAACCATAGAAAACTATATTAAATATATTTCAAAAATTAAACAATTGTAAAGTAAATTATCTTTATACAGGTCTTTCACTTTAAAATATATCTAAAAACAGCATATTTCAATAACAATACAGCATCTTCATTTAATAAAATATTTACTAATTAGAACAGCTATTGCTACTGAAGTGAACTGAGTCTAAGATTGCGCAGTATCAACCACGATAAACGCACAAGCGCAGGTCACCTCACTTGCCAACCTTAGTTGCTACTGCCATCTAGCGAAGATTCTGACAAATTACACTTTTCATCCTCAGTAATGCGGGAGACAATTTTCCCTGGCTTTTACATTTGACTCAAAACTACTGAACGTCGGAATATTCTAATACGGAACCGTTTCTTATTTAAGGACCGAAAAAGTGCTAAAGTTTTGGTATACCGTTCAACACTACGTCAGACACATATTCCAATCCATTGCTCAGCTTAGCAGAGAATGCACATTTCAGAGCGCCACAGAGACAGACAGAATAATAATAAATACATTTAAAAAAACGAAACAAAAAACGAAATATCAACTCGACAACCCTGCTAGCATGCGTGCTGTGCGAAGAATACTTTATTATTTATTTAGACATTGGCAGACTACAGCATTTGCGTCATTTGTTTATATTCAAGAGTAATTGCAGGGAGAAACTGCAGCTGTAGACAAAAGACAGTTTGTTATATTATGGTAGCAACGGAATGAAGCAGACTACTTATACAGGCTATATTTACCGTCATTGTTTTATTATACATGCGTGCTTTCGCGCGTTTGCAGAGAAACTCAATTACTATCAATAAAAATGGTTTAGCTATTTCTCAGCATAATGACGAAAATAATTTTCAACCGTCCACCTAGTTTTAGCAACGTTCCAACACTGTCGTCGTCACTGTTCCATGGGTCACAAAAACTATTACACTAACGCTTGCATTGCAGTGTGAAATATCCGCATTATATAATGCCACTAACCTATTTAAAGACACTCAATTTCAAAAATAACGTATATAACCGAAATATTTTGAGCAGTAATACTTACATAGCAACATGACATTTTATCTGTGTTTAGTAGTATAGAGACAGAAAATCAATGACAAAGTCCTATCCGCTTCTGTTTTGCGTCAGAAAACGATGTCAGATAGGTCTATCAGCAAAGAAATGGCTTAGCTATGCCCCGAAGTCCTCAATAATAATAGTACTCTCCAAGAAATTATGAAAATCGTTGACAACGTTTCGTTAGGTGCTTCGTCTTTAATGCTACGCCACAGTGAATGCGCAAGTGAATGCGAGAAGAAAATATTCCGTTACGCTGAACTATAAAACGCTATTCCAAATGCAAAATCAGACATGTTATACATCGTTAGAAAGCTTATTCTCTCATCTACTGAATAAATGAACTGTCAATCAAGCCAAATTGTACTAAAGACGGCGACAACGCCGTAAGCAACAGGAATCACAAACGGATTGTCCAAGACAATATATGACCACTCAGTCGCAAAAGGGACATCTCTACGCGTAAAACCAATGATAAGATTGTGTATTTATTCAATGTTTAGTCCCAGATATTGACTGTAATATGAGATGGTATAATTAAAAAAAAACTTTGTCTCGTTTATTTCGTTATTCAATAAGCAGCGTTTTCACTGCTGTATTGGCATATTTTAGGGCAAATGTCGGGTTTATCTTGTTGTCACGGATTATTAGCCTACATTACATTACAGGCGTTTGGCAGACGCTCATACCCAGAGCGACGTACAACAAAGTGTCTAACCATAACCAGGAACAAGTGTGTTGAAAACCCTAGAGGGCAGTATCCTACCGTTCCAAGTGCCCCAAGACCATCCCCTCACTGATAAAAAAACTAACTCTACGGTGTCGGATTACTTGCGTCGCCATGGATGTCGCTTGCCGTAAAGAAGTTTACTAGATGTCGTAATCGTTTAGATTTGGAGCCACAGCTCTTCCGCACCCCACCTAATAAAAAAGTCCAAATGGCAGGCAAACAATATGGCGGACATATGTAGCCCCAATAGCAAAGTTGTAGAGCACATTCACATGCGTCGGTCTATGAAGTCTTGTGTTGATCTGACTTACGGTGTGGGAGGTATGACCTTTTAGGCAAAACCCTTTGTTATAGCGCCACCATCTGGCCGACATAGGTGATTTTTAGTGCCTGAGTAGTGGGGAGCCATAGGAACCCACCTGCCAAATTTGGTTGTTCTAGGACTTATGGTTGCTGAGCCTCAGACATTTTAGCAGAGAAAGCTTCCACGCCCCAACGAAAAAGTTAAAATGGCGGGCAAACAATATGGCGGACATGGGTGGTGCCAAAGGCAAAGTTGTAGAGCACGTTCAGATGCATACGTCGATGAAGTTTTGTGTTGATCTAACTTATGGTGTGGGAGTTATGGCCTTTTACGCAAAACCCTTTGTTATAGCGCCACCATCTGGCCGACATAGGTGATTTTTAGTGCCTGAGTAGTGGGGGGCCATAGGAACCCACCTGCCAAATTTGGTTGCTCTACGACTTATGGTTGCTGAGCCTCAGACACTTTTAGCGGAGAAAAATAATAATAATAATAATAATAATAATAATTAAAGCCGCAAGCGGCGTTGGGAGGGGTCCAAGCATTGGCACCATCGCGCCCCCTATGGAGCGATTTTAAAATGGCTTTGTCCTCATGATCATATGCCTTCACCCAACATATCTACTGAATATCATGATGATTGTATAAAATATTGATGACTTATGGCCAATTTTGTGCTAAGAGACGCTGTCGGATGACTTTGTTGCGTCGCCATGGATGTGTCCTGGCCGCTTTGCGTAAAGGCCTTTAGTATGTCGTAACACTTAGATGTCATGTCGTAACACTTAGATGGCCCGGCGTGTATGCACAGCTGCAGTGTTTCTGCGCCGCAACTAAAAAAGGTGTCACACTAGTGTTGTCACGATACCAAAATTTTGACTTTGATAGTGATACCAGGTTTAGTATCACGATACTCAATACTGAAATGATACTTGAAACTTAAACGATGCTAATTCGATACTCGGTACCTAACGATACTGAAATTACCTTAATAGATCAGTAACGTAATGTCCACAAGGGTTGACCTCATTTTCGAATTCATGGTTTAACAACAATCTGGTTCATTAACAACCTTTAAGTTGAAGCCTCTTCAACATATTAATATGCATAGGCCTGTAGTGTTGCAACACTGAACAATAGAAAAATATATTAAATCTATTTCAAAAATTGAACAGTTGTAAACTAAATAATCTTTAAAACAGGTCTTTCACCTTTAAATAGATTTAAAAACAGCATATTGTAATAACAATACAGCATCTATCTATTATAAAATATTTCCAAATTGGAACACCTATTGCTACTGAAGTGAACTGAGTCAAAGCTTGCCCTGTATCAAGGAGCTGAGTGCGCAAGCGCAAGTCACCTCACTTGGCAACCTTAGTTGCTACTGGCATCTAGCGAAGATTCTGACAAATTACACTTTTCATCCTCTAAATCAGTAATGCGGGAGACAATTTTACCTGGCTTTTACATTTTACTCAAAACTACCGAACCTTGGAATATTCTAATACCGAACCGTTTCTTTTTCTTTTCTTTTTTTTTTTTTTAAGTACCGAGAAAGTGCTGAAGTTTTGGTATACCGTGCAACACTACGTCAGACACATGTTCCAATTCATTGCTCAGCTTAGCAGAGAATGGACATTTCAGAGCGCCACAGAGACAGATAGAATAATAACACATAAATACGCATTTTAAATAATAAATACGACATTGAGAAAAAACGAAAAAAAGGCGATATATCAAGTCGCGACCTGCGCGCAAAGTAGCCTACCGTTTTATTTATGTAGACATTGGCAGAAAAGAAAATTTTCGGTTACGCTGACCTATAAAACGCTATTCCAAAAGCAAAAACAGACATGTTATACATCGTTAGAAAGCTTATACTCTCACCTACTGAATAAGTGAATTGCCAATCAAGCCAAATTGCACTAAAAAGCGCGACAACGCCGTAAGCAACAGGTGTGGTATTACGCACAGCTATTTTTGAAGGTAGCTGACCCAGTTATCACATATGCGCCTATATTTCTCAAACGAATTGTCCAAGACAATATATGACCACTCATTCGCAAAAGGGACATCTCTACGCGTAAAACCAGTGGTAAGATTGTATATTTATTCGATGTTTAGTCCCAGATATTGAATGTAGAATGACATGGCATAATTTTAAAAAAACTTTGTCTCGTTTATTTCCTTATTCAGTGAGCAGCGTTTTCACTGCTATATTGGCATATTTTAGGGCTAACGTCGGGTTTATCTTGTTGCTACGGAATATTACATTACATTCCATTACAATACAGGCATTTGGCAGACGCTCTAATCCAGAGTGACGTACAACAAAGTGTATAACCATAACCAGGAACAAGTGTGTCGAAAACCCTAGAGAGAAATGCCGTTCCAAGTGCAGGGAACAACCGTTAGTTCAACTTGGACCCTGTAGGTTAAACTGATTAACAATAACACAAACAAGAACAGCAACAACGCAGTCTATGCAAAAATACAAGCAATAGTTAAGACGAGTGCATTAACTAAGTCACCAACGAAACAGCTAATTCGTTACAACCCTAAGCTTACAGTCAATTTAGAGAAAACAATTTCTCTCAGCATAATGACGGATTTAAAGACTAAACGAACTCACCCGATATTGTCTTCAAATGGACCGTATTATATATTTAGACATTGGCAGACTACAGCATCAATTGCGTCTTTTGTTTATATTCAATATTAGAAATTGCAGCGAGAAACTGCAGCTGTAGACACAAGATAGTTTGTTATGTTATGGTAGCAACGGAACGAAGCGGACTATATATGTATTAGGCTACCGTCATTGTTTCATTATACAAGCGTGTTTTCGCGCGTTTGCACAGAAACTCAGAACCTATCAATAAAATGGTTTAGCTATTTCTCAGCATAATGACAGATTCAAAGACTAAACGAACTCACCCGATACTGTCTTCAAATAATGTCTGGCACTGTCTTTCACTGCTTCCCCGACGTTCAGACCGTCCCCTCACTGATAAAAACTAGACCCTACGGTGTCGGATTACTTGCGTCGCCATGGATGTCGCTTGCCGTAAAGAAGTTTACTAGATGTCGTAATCGTTTAGATTTGGAGCCACAGCTCTTCCGCACCCCACCTAATAAAAAAGTCCAAATGGCAGGCAAACAATATGGCGGACATATGTAGCCCCAATAGCAAAGTTGTAGAGCACATTCACATGCGTCGGTCTATGAAGTTTTGTGTTGCTCGGACTTACGGTGTGGGAGTTATGACCTTTTAGGCAAAAACCCTTTGTTATAGCGCCACCATCTGGCCGACATAGGTGATTTTTACTGCCTGAGTAGTGGGGGGCCATAGGAACCCACCTGCCAAATTTGGTTGCTCTAGGACTTATGGTTGCTGAGCCTCAGACATTTTAGCAGAGAAAGGTTCCACGCCCCAACGTAAAAGTTAAAATGGCGGGCAAACAATATGGCGGACATGGGTGGTGCCAATGGCAAAGTTGTAGAGCACGTTCAGATGCATAGGTCAATGAAGTTTTGTGTTGATCTAACTTATGGTGTGGGAGTTATGGCCTTTTACGCAAAACCCTTTGTTATAGCGCCACCATCTGGCCGACATAGGTTATTTTTAGTGCCTGAGTAGTGGGGGGCCATAGGAACCCACCTGCCAAATTTGGTTGCTCTACGACTTATGGTTGCTGAGCCTCAGACACTTTTAGCGGAGAAAAATAATAAGAATAATAATAATAATAATAATAATAATAATAATCCTAACAAAAACAATAGGGTTCCACCAGCTTCGCTGCTTGGACCCCTAATTAAAGCCGCAAGCGGCGTTGGGAGGGGTCCAAGCATTGGCACCGTCGCGCCCCCTATGAGGCGATTTTAAAATGGCTTTTTCCTCATGATCATATGCCTTCACCCAACATATCTACTGAATATCATGATGATTGTATAAAATGTTGATGACTTATGGCCAATTTTGTGCTAAGAGACACTGTCGGATGACTTAGTTGCGTCGCCATAGATGTGTCCTGGCCACTTCCCGTAAAGGCCTTTACTATGTCGTAACGCTTAGATGGGATGTCATAACACATACATGGCCCGGCGTGTATGTACAGCTGCAGCGCTTCCATGCTGGAACTAAAAAAGGCGTCACACTAGTGTTGTCACGATACCAAAATTTTGACTGTCATACCGATACCAGGTTTAGTATCACGATACTCGATATTGAAACAATATTGATTCAATATTCGGTACCTAACAATACTGAAAATACCTTTATAGATCAGAAACCTTACGTCCACAAGGGTTAACCTCCTTTTCGAATTCACAGTTAATTAAAAACCTGGTTTATTAACAACCTTTAAGTTGAAGCCAGTTCAACATATTAATAAGCATAGGCCTATAGTGTTACAACACTAAACAATAGAAAAATATATCAAATATATTTTAAAAATTAAACAGTTGTAAAGTAAATAATCTTTAAAACAGGTCTTTCACCTTTAAATAGATTTAAAAACAGCATATTTTAATAACAATACAGCATCTATCTATAATAAAATATTCCAAATTGGAACACCTATTGCTACTGAAGTGAACTGAGTCAAAGCTTGCGCTGTATCAAGAAGCTGAGTGCACAAGCGCAAGTCACCTCACTTGGCAACCATAGTTGCTACTGCCTTACAGCGAAGATTCTGACAAATTACACTTTTCATCCTCTCAATCAGTAATGCGGGAGACAATTTTCCCTTGCTTTTACATTTGACTCAAAGCTACCGAACGTAGGAATATTCTAATACCGAACCGTTTCTTTTATTTATTTATTTTTTTTAAGTACCGAGAAAGTGCTGAAGTTTTGGTATACCGTGCAACACTACGTCAGACACATATTCCAATCCATTGCTCAGCTTAGCAGAGAATGCACATTTCAGAGCGCCACAGAGACAGATAGAATAATAACACATAAATGCACATTTCAAATAATAAATACGACATTGAAAAAAAACGGAAATAAAAGACGTAATATCAACTCGCGATCTGCGTGCTGCGCGCGAAGCAGCCTACCGTTTTATTCATTTAGACATTGGCAGATAAGAACAATTTTGGTTACGCTGATCTATAAAACGCTATTCCAAAAGCAAAATCAGACATGTTATACATCGTTAGAAAGCTTATACTCTCACCTACTGAATAAATGAATTGTCAATCAAGCCAAATTGCACTAAAAAGGGCGACAACGCCGTAAGCAACAGGTGTGGTATTACGCACAGCTATTATTGAAGATAGCAGACCCAGGCGTGCCAGATGCGCGTATATTTCGCAAACGGATTGTCCAAGACAATATATGACCACTCATTCGCAAAAGGGACATCTCTACGCGTAAAACCAATGGTAAGACTGTATATTTATTCAATGTTTAGTCCCAGATATTGACTGTAGAACGACATGGTATAATTTTTAAAAAAAAGTTAGTATCGCTTATTTAGTTATTCCGTGAGCAGCGTTTTCACTGCTGTATTGGCATATTTTAGGGCTAATGTCGGGTTTATCTTGTTGCTACGGAATATTGCATTATATTACATTACAGGCATTTGGCAGACGCTTCTATCCAGAGCGACGTACAACAAAGTGTTTAACCATAAGCAGGAACAAGTGTGTCGAAAACCCTAGAGGGCAGTAGCCTACCGTTCCGAGTGCAGGGAACAACCGCATAGTTCAACTTGGACCCTGTAGGTTAAACTGATTAACACTAACACAAACAAGAACAGCAACAACGCAGTCTATGCAAAAATACAAGCAATAGTTAAGACGAGTTAAGTCACCTACGAAACAACTACCTAGTTACAACCCTAAGCTTACAGTCGATTTAGAGATTAAATTGAGAATACGATTTACAGCATAAATTGCGTCTTTTGTTTATATTCAATATTAGTAATTGCAGCGAGAAACTGCAGCTGTAGGTCGTTATGTTATGGTAGCAACGGAACGAAGCGGACTATATATGTATTAGGCTGCCGTCATTGTTACATTATACCAGCGTGTTTTCGCGCGTTTGCACAGAAACTCAGAACCTATCAATAAAATGGTTTAGCTATTTCTCAGCATGATGACATATTCAAAGACTAAACGAACTCACCGGATACTGTCTTCAAATAATGTCTGGCACTGTCTTCCACTGCTTCCCCGACGTTCAGACCGTCCCCTCACTGATAAAAAAGTAGACCCTACGGTGTCGGATTACTTGCGTCGCCATGGATGTCGCTTGCCGTAAAGAAGTTTACTCGATGTCGTAACCGTTTAGATTTGGAGATCCAGCTCTTCCGCACCCCACCTAATAAAAACGGCCAAATGGCGGGCAAACCATATGGCGGACATAGGTGGTCCCAATAGTAAAGTTGTAGAGCACATTCAGATGCATCGGTCGATGAAGTTTTGTGTTGATCGGACTTACGGTGTGGCAGTTATAGCCTTTAAAAATACGACCCTTTGTTATAGCGCCACCATCTGGTCGACATAGGTGATTTTTCGTGCCTGAGTAGTGGGGGGCCATAGGAACCCACCTACCAAATTTGGTTGGTCTACAACTTATGGTTGCTGAGCCTCAGACATTTTAGCAGAGAAAACTACCACGCCCCAACTAAAAAGTCTAAATGGCGGGCAAACAATATGGCGGACATAGGTGGTGCCAATGGCAAAGTTGTAGAGCACGTTCAGATGCATAGGTTGATGAAGTTTTGTGTTGATCCAACTTATAGTGTGGGAGTTATGGCCTTTTACGCAAAGCCCTTTGTTATAGCGCCACTATCTGGCCGACATAGGTGATTTTTAGTGCCTGAGTAGTGGGGGGCCATAGGAACCCACCTGCCGAATTTGGTTGCTCTAGTACTTATGGTTGCTGAGCCTCAGACACTTTTAGCGGAGAAAAATAATAATAATAATCCTAACAGATACAATAGGGTTCCACCAGCTTCGCTGCTTGGACCCCTAATAATAATAATAATCCTAACAAAAACAATAGGGTTCCACCAGCTTCGCTGCTTGGACCCCTAATAATAATAATAATAATAATAATCCTAACAAAAACAATAGGGTTCCACCAGCTTCGCTGCTTGGACCCCTAATAATACAATTAAACGGGGTAAATGAACAGAACTAAAAACTGAAGTGCCGCCATCTGGCGGCCCAAAAAGGGAAACGCAGACAACCACAGAACCATGACAGGTAGCCTACAGGTTGTTACCGATATTTTGCCTTTTTTTATTTTTTCGCCTATTTCATATATAGTTGCAAATCTGTTTACGTTTTCCTGTCTGTCGAACGAAGGTGGTCAATAGGTGCTGTGGCGTGGATCGGGGCATGCCCCACAGTGCCCCTCCCAGCCTTATAGGCATCAGCTAAAACCTGCCACCAGGCCAGCTCTTCAGGACCCGGGACAGCGCCACACTATGAAGCCCAGCCACAGGACCCTGGAGAGCGGCAAAGTGGAAATTCCCCAACTCCCTCCTTTGCATCCAACACACCTGCAATCAATGAGGCAACCCAGCTGCCGCCACTCCAGGGAAATGGCTGGGAGCTTAAAAGGAGGCCTTTTGTCTCCCTTGAGGATAGGGGTTTTGGGCTGCAGGAGAGCTGCTGAAAACTGTTTGTAACTTTTTCCCTACTTTTCAGAATCCGGTGGAGACGCAGGACCACATCCCTCTTCCTGCTTTGAAGAGGGATCCCCTCAGCGGTCTCCCAGACGCCGTTACTCCTAATTTTGGTTGCTTTACTTTAATTTAATTCTGACAAGAGACTTTAGTTGTTGAGTTTGGTTTTGTTTTTGTATAGAATTTTTGTTAAATAAAAGGCCCTGTTGGGCTATTTTTCCCTCCGGTCTGTGTATTTCTGTGCCGCCCCGCCTGCACCGTCACGCCCAGTGCGGTGCCACAGTGCTCTCACTCTAAGTATTGATAACATGCTTAGTATTTTACAAATTAGTTATTTTTTTTGATGAACGTGAGCGCTGATACGCGAAAATGAACTAAATGGGTTTTATTTCTATAAAATAAAAAAAATAAAAAAGCAAAACGACGGTGGGGGCGGTAACCGCGGCAACCCTAGCCCCGATCCCACTGATACTACAGCATTAAGCTCTGATCCCACTGAGACGACAGTATTAAGCTCTGATCCCACTGAGACTACAGTATTAAGCTCTCATCCCACTGATACTACAGCATTAAGCTCTGATCCCACTAAGACTACAGCATTAAGCTCTGACCACCTCGAAGGGAATTACCCTGTTTATTACACAGCTAATTACCTTATACAACAATATACTTTCAGACATCAAGCTATGGGGTCAGTATGTGTGTGTGTGTGTGTGTATGTAGTGTATGCATGTGTCTGTTTGCATGTGTTAAGGAGTCTGTGAATTTGTGAGCAGGCATATGTATCCATATGTATATTTTAATGAGTGTGTGTCTGTGCTTACCCTGAGTTGACCTGAAATGCTGCATTGCAATTCTAAAATTGTCTTTGAAGATCTGATGTGCATAGAGCGCTTTCTGAGTCTGTTTGTCCCAGTACTGCTTGTCCACTGATTTTTCTATCCAGTCAGTCTTGTGGATCATCCTCCTGATGTTGCTGTCATAGTGCACAAACTGCTCATCATTCACCAAACCCATGATGATGAACTCTGGGGAGTCAGTATCCCCACTGACAACAGTGTAGATGTACTTCAGAGAGTGAGAGGCTGTGGACACAAACACACCTTCATTAGAATAAAGCACAAAATAAATTACAGTATTTAGCAGACACGCTTACCTAAACAGCATCAGAGTGACAGCATTTTCTTTCATTTCCCCAATTGGATATTTAGGAAATCCTGTGATCACTATCAAGTTCAGAATAAAAAGAAATACAGAGACAATTTAAGAGCTGAAGATTTCTGCATGCCATTAATTCAGTATTCAAAAGCACAAATTATACTTGCTGGCAACTGAACACCAAGAAACTGCATCTTAGAAAATGGCCTCTGAACTAAGCAAGTCAGAGCCACTTCTGTTACTAACATAAAAATGTAATCAGAGTAACTCAGTTGCAGCAAGTCTAATCAGAAACAGTTCCCTGTCCCAGTGCTCCTCTCTCATTGCATTCTCCGATTAGTTCTGTGGTTTTTGGTTGCTGCACTTGTATGTCGTTAGCCTAGTTCTGCTCAGCTGCGCAGTATTTAACGGAAGATACGCTTATCATGGAGGTGAAGATGTCCACACCACATAAATTCAAAGGTCTGAGATGTAATATAGAATAAAAAGCAGTATTAGACCTACACTGCTGTAATTGCATTGGTTTGCAGCCAGAGGAACACAGGACCTTAATTGAAATATTCCTGCTTTTGTTTGTGTATTAATCTACTATACTACTGTATTAGCTGTCCATCAAATTACTGAAATCTATTAAGTCAATGCAATTTGATTATACAATCTCAGTATGGGCAGCACAGTGGTGCAGTGGGTAGCACCGTCGCCTCACAGCAAGAAGGTCCTGGGTTTGAATGTGGAGGGCCTTCCTGTGTCTGTATGGTTTTCCTCCCACAGTCCAAAGACTTGCAGGTAGGATAACTGGAAACTCTAAAATTGCCGATAGCTACGATTTTTAAGTCTAATCGTAATGACAAATCGGTATTACTGCAAACAAACCTGGGGAAAAAACATCCACATACGTAGGCAAAACTAAAGATAAACAATAGCAGTGTCACACAGCAGGCTGTCGCATAGCAGAATACTTTCGCGCTTGTAATGCACTGTAAATGCTATTGAGCTATTTATGGAATGAATTGTGTGGTCCACCCACTTTTATTCAGGCCCACCTGCAATTTCATTTCTGGCTACGCCACTGGATTAAATGAATGCATTTCGTGTTGTGATCGCACAAACACGGTAACATTACAGTTAAATACACAAATTATTTGACATGGTTAAAATAATTGGAAATGATAAGAACCATAAAATTAATTTAACATATTACATCACACGGAAACATGTTGGTTGGATTTTTTACGGAGCTGCCTCTAGCTCCCGTCAGCGCCGCTTAAATGTCACTGCAGCGGCCAGTGGCCGCCTCCATCTCCCACAAAATGATTCAACCCCAACTGCTGTATTACGCGCTGACCGCACCCGGAATCGGGAGCTGCAAAGCAGGAGCTAACTTCAGCGTCGTATTCATTTCTAATATAGGCTATGTATAATTCAGTTTAACTTACCCGCATTTGCCGTGCAAATGCCACACAGCACGACACAAAGAAGACAGAGGACTCTCATTCCGAGGAAAACGTTCAGTTAGGCTACATTATTCCATGACCAGTGTGCGTTCTGCATGTTGTCACGTCCTGCGGAGTACTGGGTACTTTTGTGCACTCCTTTTCTATATCAGCTGGCTGCAGGCTCGGAGAAAGCGGTTCTGGACGACGCATGCGCAATTTTAACCCGAAAATGGCACGTGCCAGTCCTGTAGGATTGGCTGAAGGAACTAATTGGATTCGGCCTATCCCGACCTCTGCGGTATCTGATTGACTCCTTTTATATAGTGAATTTAGTGCCATTATTATTTATGCGTTTTTCACAACTCATGCGTATTTTGTGCACCGCAAAACACAATTCACACGTGTTTTACGCATTGTAAAACTACAAATCTCAAACTATAAATTGCAAAATACGTTTTGTGTGTCCACAGCTTGAGATTTGTATTTTGCTATTTATATTTTGAGATTTGTAAAACAGGATTTGTAGTTTTACAATGCGTAAAACACGTGTGAATTGTGTTTTGCGGTGCACAAAATACGCGTGAGTTGTGAAACACCTGTAAATAATATTGCCTCTAAATTCACTCCATAACCAGGAAATAAAAAGGTTGATAAATGGGTAGCTCTTAGCCAATAGTAAACACTCAGAGACGAAGCATCACTAAACAACTGATCTAAACAACTTGATGAAAATAGGTTCGGCACCGAAACTGAAAGCAAAATTCGAGTGGAATGAATGCGCTCGTAAAGTATGATAATAAAAGAAGAACAATATAGCCTCCTTTATTAGGTACACCTGCTCGTTAGCGCAAATAATCCACTCCTCCAAATAGAGAATCCTGTGGCTGCAACTCTCTGTAAAACGCATGCAAACATGGTGAAGAATTGAGGCTATTTTGGAGGCAAAAGGGGGTCCAGTGTTGCCAACTTAGTGACTTTGTCGCTAGATTTGGAGACTTTTCAGACCCCTTTAGTGACTTTATTTCAAAAAAGTGCCTAAACAAGTGCTAAACTTTAGGTACTTTCCTTGAAAGAGAGTTCCCAATATTGCTCTGTGAGTCTGCAGTACTCCCTGTGCTCTCTGTGGCTTTCTAGCTCACATGACTGTTGCAGTCTGTGGGAGAGAGGCAGGTTTGGTCGACTGACCAGCAGCAAGACTGAAACATGAATAAGCAGCGCAAGCACGTTTCAATGTGCCCAACGACCAATCACTGATCATTCATTTGACTATATACACTCACCGACCACTTCATTAGGTACACCTGTTCAACTGCAAACTGCACCCCTTAACGCAAATATCTAATCAGCCAATCACGTGGCAGCAATTCAATGCATCTAGGCGCGTAGACATGGTCAAGACAATCTGCTGAAGTTCAAACCAAGCATCAGAATGGGGAAGAAAGGTGATTTAAGTTACTTCGAACGTGGCATGTTGGTTGGTGCCAGACGGGCTGGTTTGAGTATTTCAGAAACTGCTGATCTACTGGGGTTTTCACGCACAACCATCTCTAGGGTTTACCGAGAATGGTCCGAAAAAGAGAAAATATCCAGTGAGCGGTAGTTCTCTGGGCGAAAATGCCTTGTTGATGGCAGAGGTCAGAGGAGAATGGCCAGACTGGTTCGAGCTGATAGAAAGGCAACAGTAACTCAAATAACCACTCGTTACAACCGAGGTATGCAGAAGAGCATCTCTGAACGCAAAACACGTCAAACCTTGAAGCAGATGGGCTACAGCGGCAGAAGACCACACCAGGTGCCACTCCTGTCACCTAATGAAGTGGCCGGTGAGTGTATACGTAAATAGTTAGTTTGACTCTACTTTGAAAATATGTGTAGTTAATTTGACTCTCTTGTAAATATGTAAATAGTTCATTTGACCAAGTTAGACTATTGTATTTAGTAAATATGTACATAGTAAGTTTGTATGGCTTTCATTGGAATCTTTTCAGAAAATCTCCCTCCATTGTGTAACATGTTTTTTTTTTTTCAATTCAAATAAGATTTATTGGTATTGGATTTATTGCCAAAGCATACACTTACACAACAAACATAACAGATAGGCAATAACAATTTAACTACAATAAACAGAACAAAATCCAGAAGACAGAAATAAAATTCTACATCTAGAAGATAACGCAGACAAAATGGCGATGAACTATAATAACTTTGCTTTTTGGTGTCAATGTTACTCACTGTCCCTCAGTCTGTGGCAAGTGGCAAGTGGCAATGTATTGTGCTGCCAAATCCACACATTCCCTTCTCTCTCCCAAAAGGAATGGCAGCCTCTCAATCTCTGAGAGCATCTCAAATTGTGGGCAGATTTCTTTCATTTTGAGGAAGAACAGCGACCTTGCCTCTCTGTATTTCTCACATTTCATGAGGAAATGAAACCCTGTCTCCACCTCTTCAATGTTACAAAATGAACACAACCTGTCCTCTCTGGGCAGCCAGGTCTGCTGGTGTCTACCTGTCTCTAGCTTGGTTGTGTTCACTGAGTCTATATCTTGTCAATATTTTTCTTGTTTTTAATTCTTTCACTGTGGTCAGGTAATCTGCCACAGTATACTCTCTTTTTAGGGCCCGATAGCACTCTAATTTGCTTTGTGTTCTTGTTTGTGCATCACAATGGGTGATGTAATTTTGCTTGTTTTGCTATAATTTGGTTGACTCATTGTTTGTGTGTTGCTGTGTTGAGGCTGCTTTGTATTAGTAGGGGTTAATGAAATAAGCCTCAAGACTAGCTGGCTGAGGGGACTCTTCTTTGGGCTCATCTCTTGGTAATTCAGGGCTTTGTAATGATAAGAGTGGGGGTCGCTGTTTTTGAGGTGAATCCAAAATTTAACTGCCCTTTTTTGGATGTTAATCAATAATGGGTATTGGCCTAATTCTGCCCTGCATGCATTGTTTGGTGCTTTCCTCTGGACAGGGAGGATGTTTTTACAAATTTCTGCATGCAGGGTTTCTGTGGGGTGTTTGTCCCATTTTGCAAAATCTTGCTCTGTGAGCAGACCCCACACTTCGCTACCATATAATGCAATTGGTTGAATCACTGATTGGAATATTTTAAGCCAAATTTTGACTTTTGGTATTTTTCTTTATGGCATAGAATGCCCTGCATGCTTTCTCCATCAGTTCATTTACCGCCAAGTTAAAGCTTCCTGTTGAGCTTATTTTTAAACCTAAATAACTGTAATTGTTGCTGTGTTCAATTATTTTATTTCCTAATTTGAATCTGTATTTGTTTCCCTGAAATCTGGATCTTTTTTGAAATACCATAATTTTTGTTTTTGTCATTCACTGTCAGGGCCCAGGCTTGACAGCGTTTCTCTACCAGAGCCAGGCTCTGCTACAGTCCATGTTCTGTGGGCGATAGCAGAACCAGGTCACCTGCATAGAGAAGGAATTTTATTTCTTTGTCATCGAGGGTGAGTCCAGGTGCTGCAGATTGTTCCAACGCTTTGGCCAGTTCATTGATATAAATGTTGAACAGAGTGGGACTCAAGCTTCAGCCTTGCCTCACTCCCCGCCCCTGGGAGAAGAATTCCGTTCTTTTGTTTCCAATTTTGACTCCGCATTTGTTTTTGGTGTACATTGATTTGATTATATCATATACTTTACCCCCTATACCACTCTGGATAAGTGTGTAGAACAAACCATTGTGCCAAATTTAATCAAATGCCTTCTTGAAATCTATAAAGCAGGCAAAAATTTTGTTTTTATTTTGGTTGACATGTTTTTCTACTAATGCGTGTAGGGTGTAAATATGATCAGTTGTACGGTGTTTAGGAAGAAATCCAATTTGACTTTTACTCAAGACATTGTGCTCAATAAGGAAGTCTAGAAGTCTTGTGGTTATTATACTACACAGAACCTTCCCCAGATTACTGTTCACACAAATTGTCACGATGCGGGGGCTAGGACCCAGGCGCAGAGCAAGGAAAGACAAACAAAAAAGAGAAAATTAACAAAGACTTTACTAACAAAAAAGGCAAACACAAACAGGGAACAGAAAAGGCTACGATGGGCAAAAACACAAACTCCAAAAAAAATCTAAGAAAAACAGAAAACAAGAGGAACTCAAAACAAGGGCAGGGCAGAACACAGGCAGGCACAGTAAACGGGTAGGTACATACGGTAAGGAACAAACACAAGTCAGAAACAAAAACAAGGAACCAGCACCCGAGTCAAGGGGACAAAGAACTTAAATAGACAGGGGTAACAAGACACAGGTGAACTCAAAGAACAATCAAACCAAAAAAGGAGGGGATAACAAGACACAGGTGGGAACAATGAGACACAATCAGAAACAATAATAAAATAATTGAAAGCAATAATACAATTAACAGGGGAGACGAGCAGGACACAAAACAGAAGTGCCGCCATCTGGCGGCCCAACAAGGAAAAACAGAAACAGTAAAACAGAACCATGACACAAATGCCTCGGTAGTTGTTGGGGTCCAATTTTTCTCCACTTTTAAATATAGGGATAATTAATCCTTGATTCCAGATGTCAGGTAAATAACCCATACTCAGAACCAAATTAAATAGCTTGAAAATTGCATTTTGTCATTTTTGGTTGCTGTATTTTAGCGTTTCATTTAAAATGACATCTGGTCCGCTGGCTTTTCCGGATTGGAGCACGTGAAGTTTGTCAATCAATTCCTGTTAAGTGATTGGGATGTCTAATGGATTCTGATTGTCTTTATGCTTAACTCAAGTTTGTTTAGTTTTTCGCAGATCTCATTCTGTTCCAGGTGATTTTTATGTGGTATGTTTTGTTTTTTTTGTTTGTTTTTTTTTTGTTTTTTTTTTTAGAGATTTTTAAAATGATCTTTCCATATTTTACCATTTTGGATGGCCAATTCCTCTTGTTTTGTTTGATTTAGTTTTTTCCAACTTTCCCAAAATTTGTTGGAATTGATTGACTCCTCAATTATTGTAAGTTGAGCCTGTTTGTGCTGTTCTTTTTTTGATTCTGAGAGTGTGTTTATAGTATTTTAATGTCTCAAAGTAAGCAAGGTGTAAATCTGGGTATTGTATATCTCTGTGTTTCTGATTAGATCATTTTCTAATTATCTAATTATAGATAAGTTTTTAATTATTTAAGTTTTTTCCTTATTTCTTTGCAGTCTTTGTCAAACCATGTTTCTGCTTTGATCTTTTTAGGTGCATTATGCTTTTTGTTTGATATTAAAGCTGCCTTTTACAGTTTTGACTGCCAGATTTAATCCTTCTTTACTTTGAGGGTATGTAGTGACCAGAAAGGTATCTAATAGTGTCTGAATTTCTTGATTATTGATTGCTTTCTGGTATTCCTCTGTGCTGTTTGGCCCCCATCTATATGATTGGTTGATGTTGTACAGCTTACTGGGAGGGTTGTGGGTGCTGGTGTTAGGTTCTGTCCTTTTAAGATAAGGTGTACTGTGATTTGGCTGTGGTCGGATAGAGGGGTTAGTGGCTTGACGGTAAATGCTCTGAAAGAGAATGGATCTAGGTCTGTGACCACATAATCTACTGTACTGTTACCAAGAGGTGAGCTGCACGTGTATCTTCCCAAAGAATCACCTCGTATCCGACCATTGACAATATATAGACTCAGGTTGTGACAGAACTGCAGTAGCTGTCTTCCATTTTTATTAATATGGTAGTTATTTCTGGGTAGGTTTGTTACATTTTTTAGGAGATTTTGTCCAAATATGTGCTTGTTCACGTCTTCATTGATTAAATCGGGCTGTGTGCCTGTCCGGGCATTTTAAGTCTCCACAGATCAGCACATTCCCCTGGGCCTGGAAATGGCTGATTTCACTGTGGAGGTTGGGGAACATGTCCTCCTTTTAATAAGGGGATTCGGAGGGTGGGACATAGATTGCACATAAATATAGATCGTTTTTGGATGCAATTAATTTTTTGCTTAATTTAAACCAAATATGTGATTCCATTTTTTTTATTTCTGTGATTAGCATACCACCAGAATCTCCTCCACGATTAGTTAGGGGCATTTTAATTGATGGGACAATTGTTTCTTGGTATTCTGGGGGACAGTGAGTAACGGTATCGGCTCTATACCAAGATTCCTGAAGGATTATCATGTCAATGTTTTTTATCCTCTTGGAATTTCAGGGTTGAACCTTTTAAGCCAAAAGCAGAGGAGTTCAGGCCCTGGATATTCCGCATGCTAATGGAAAATGATTTATGCATTTATTGTACCTAAGGAACTTATTTGTTTTAAAACAGACAAACAATGTTGGAATATATAAATTATTTATATAATTATTGAGATGGTAATAATATTTATATTAATCTACTTAAAATATATTTTTACATTTCTGATTTTAACTATTAGAAATAAAATTGGTACATTACATACAGTATATTAAGTTATTTAGCTCATCAGTCTAGTGCAGATGAGACTGAGGAGATTTCTTACCTCTGTGTTCCCTGGGTCCCTGAGTGCCGCTGCATAGCTGGGGTACCGCTGCTGTACTGGGCCGGGGGGAGGCTGTGTTCGCCCAGGTCTGGGCTGGCCGGGTTTCTGCTGCCAGGGTATTGGGTGGGGTGGGTAGGCTCTAGACGTCCCTGGTTGGCTGGGCTGGTGTTGCTGATCCTGTATGTGGGGTTGCTGAGCTGCAGCAGGCCTTGGAAGGATATGCTGGCTTCTGGGTGGTCCGGTGATGTGGGGTCCGGGGGGATGAGTGCTGGGCAGCCTCCTGTTCCGGGGAGTGTTAATAGAGGGTCTGCCCAAAGCTGTGTCCTTTAGCGTTTTGGCAAAGATGGGAACTGCCTATTTGTGTAGGTGAACACGGTTGTAGAGGTCGTAGGTTCTGAGGGTAGAGTGGTGTGCCAGGTGGACGTTGGCTATAACAGCACATACACATGAAGTTTCAGTGTTCACCTTGTGGACTGTGAGGGGATGAAATGATAATTTTACTATTTGGGAAGGTCTCTGTTGCCCTCTCTGCCACTCTCCTGATGGACCCAGCCAGCCTCTCCTGCTGTGCTCTCAGGTCATTGGTCCCTGTGTGGATTATAATGTGGCTGGGGCTGCCGAGCTGTGATGGGGAGAGTATCTTTAGGGCCTGTCTTGTTGTGGGGCACCAGATTTTTGAAACAGCTCTGCCAGGGAATAACTGCTTCTCATTTATGAATTTCCTGTTCGAGTCAATTAATATAGCAATCTTCGTGCTGGTTGGAGTTGCTTTGGTTATGCCCTGGTTGCTCTGTGTTGCTGGGGTTTGTGCAGCTGTGACTGTATCCTGAGTGGTGTGTGGGTCAGGGGAGGTAGGTGCACTGCTAGGTGGTATATGCGTGCTTGTGCTGGTAGCTGTCTCTGTGTTTACCTGGGACTCTGCTGCTGGGGGGGAGTTGGTTGTGGATGGGGGACTGTCAGTCTGGGTCTCTTTGCTGTCTACGTGAACCGTGTTGGAGATGGTAACGGAGTGCAGCTGCTCCTCCAGGCTTTGTACAGTCCTGTCACTGTGCTCCAGCTCCTCCCTCACTGTGGACAGCTCCCTCTCTACAGTCTCTCTGTCCTCCTGCAGCGCCCTCACCTCTCTCTGTGTCTCTGTCAGCTCCCTGCTCACCTGGCTTAGCTGCTCTTTAAGGAGCTCTGTGTCCTTGCTGGCAGTGAGGTGGGTCAGCACCAGCTCTTTCAGCTCTGCCAGCTCCACCTCCTGCAGGGAGAGGCTCTCCCTCATCAGGGCCATGGTGCTGTGGAGGCTGCTCTGGGCTGGATCCTCTGGGTCGGGCTCATCCTCTGAATGGACGGGGGGGACTGGGCCTCTGGGGCTAGGGCCAAACTTGGTTTTTATGGAGTGTTTGGGTGATTTGGTGTGGCTCAGGCATCTCTGTTTGGCTCTGTCTGTGTGTGCTCTCTTTGCTATAGTCTTAAAGTCATGCCCTCAATTCCATTGTGATATATTTTTATAATTTAGGATTTTGTGGGTCTTTGTCCTCATCTTCAAAAGTCAGAATTTGCCTTCCCTTACAAATGCCTCTCAGGAGAGTAAATTTAAAATATTGCTTAAAAGCATGATGCCAGACGTCTGGGTGCTGTGTACAAAACAGCAGGTTTGAGATGACACTCGTGTCTTCATATTGTACGTGATCTGCAGCCAGCTTCTCAGGGCAGCTTCTCAGTACTTTATCTTTGTACTTCTTTCTGGCCTGTTTAGTGGTCAGTGTCTCTGGGTAAGTAATTTCAAATGGATGGGGGAGGGGCTCTGCTGCTGCGGCCATTCTGAGGAATTGTTACAATGTAACAATTTTAGACTGTCACTTTTTGGAGGCTAGTTAACAACACTACTATTAGCTGCTAACAATGGTAATGGCTTTTTCCTTATCTTCTTTGCCAATAAATATATAAAATTGTACTTTTTTCAAAATATTTGATTTGGGGGCTTACCCAAGTCTTATGTCCTCTTTCCCTTTTGTAATCTTATTCTTTTCTTGTTTTCTTTTTCTTGGTCAGGTTTGCCTTGAGCTTTAGCTTCTCTTAGCTTCCTTTAGCTGTCTGGTCAGTAAAAGTTGTTTTCCTATAATTTTGTCTCAATTTTTTCATTAGATTTTGTTTTGGATTTGTTCTTGACTAGTTTATAACCAATTATACCGTATATTCCAACAGTTTATCTGATTTAAAACGAACAAATTATTTGAGAGGAGTCTGCCTGCAGGGCTCCTCTGTGGAGTCGCTTTCGATGCAGGCTCCACTCTCAAGTCAGCTCCACGGTCAGGACAGGAAATGACGAACAGATTTTTTTAAATTTATTTTTTATGTCACCCCGAAGAACGTAACTTAAGGCATTCTTCCGGTTGTTTTCACTACACTATGCCTCAAATTTTCTTATCGCATTCACTTACGCATTCACCCTGGGGTAGCAGTAAAAGACTGCACCTAACAAAACGTGGTCAACGATTTTTCGTAATTTCTTTAAAAATACTACTATTATTGAGGACTTCTGGGCATAGCTAAGCCATATGTTTGCTGATAGACCTAGCTGACATCGTTTTCTGGAGAAAACAGAAGCGGATTGAACTGTATCATTGATTTACTGTCTCTGTCTCGATCTACGAACATAGATTTCATCATTGCTATGTAAGTAGGCTATTACTGCTCAAAATACTTCGGTTATATACGTTATTTTTGAAATTGAGTGTCTTTAAATTGGTTAGTGGTATTATATAATGTGGATATTTCACACTAATGTAAGCGTTAGTAGTGTAATAGTTTTTGTGAAGCATGCAACAGTGATGACGTGAGAGCTGGAACATTGCCAAAACGTGGTGGACGGTTGAAAACTGTTTTCATGTCATCCCATCCCCATACAAGAAAACATACAAGAGTACAATGTTTTAGTGTTGTCTTTGTATGTTCCTAAATTTCCAATTTAAGACGTTACCATAGCGTTTAACATAATGTTTGTTTACGCCAAACGAATTTTGGCACATTTCGCGCAAGGCAGCATGGGACTTTGGAATATTGTGGATAGGCTACGGAAATTGTTACCAGAATTCCTTACCTGAAAGTTCATTTTTTTCTTGGATCAGATAAAAGAATGTTTAAAGCCACGAGAATCAATCAAAGCTTGTTGGCATTTTCATCCCTTTCACTCTTTCGGCTTCATTCCCTAGTACTGTATTCGTGGAATCCACTGTCGGAAATTACACCCACACACCCAGAGGTGAGATCTTTCCCCAGTAACACAGAGTCACAGCACTTTCAAAGATCCATAAGACTTTTATTCAACTTGCAAGGAGAAGAAAGAATGAGAGAGCACTCACAAAATTCTCTGAAGTTTCAGATGCATAGGCCGTTCCTTATATCCACAATCTCAGTAACTTTCCACTAGGCACAGGAGGCGTGTTTCTCCTTCTCACATAAACAGCTGCCCCCTGCCCTAATTAATTCTTACCCTCCTTAGCAGTGGACACCCGGTCTGACAACCTTGGTCTTCCCAGCTTTATTTTGTCTCCCGATAAGATTGACCGTACAATAAATCGTCCAGGGTGCGGTGTCATCCACCAGTCCTCCCAATTTCTGGAGAATGGGACAATCTGTTTTTCACACTTAGGCCTTGATCTTTATTTATCTTTTTGTTTACTGACCAGTTCTCAGACAGGGTGTCTTCTCACTTTCCAGAACTCAGAACAGACTATGCAAAGATCTAAACACTTGATTTAAAACTATTTGCTATAAAGAGTATATTTCGAATCACTTACATTGGGATATATATGGTATAACAATAATCAAGAGAATAATAAAGAATATATTTAATCACGTGATTGTCTCTATGTTTATAAGGCACTTTGATTCACTTCTTCGTAGCTAGGACTCCTTGTACAGCCAGAGCTCCAAGAGCTGCATAAAAGGCCAGTGAGGTAGAGGCCGCAGGTTGATTGGAGTTCACTGAATCAGTGTCAGTGGCTGCAATAAGAAACTCAGTCAGAACCCCAGTTCAGCAGAGCTCAGCTTATCACACACTCAGACTCATATCACACACTCAGCTCATATCACACACTCAAGACTCATATCACACACTAAGGCTCATATCACACTCAGCTCATATCAAACAATTTTTAACACTATTAAAAATGATTCCAGATTTACTGCACTGATTAAGATATGGATAGTTAGTCAGTCAAACACACACACACACACACAAAGGACAACACTGCAACCCTGGAGACATGTAAACAGGAGTAATTACAGTCTGAACCCAGGGTATCTGTACTTGATTATAATGACATTCATAAGCACTGAGTAAAGAATAGGAGTAAATATACTCACTGCTGATGTTCCTGTAGCCTGGAACAGAAACACAGTTAAAATCATACACACGGCATGTCTGACTGTCACTGTGAAACTATTAAACTCTGTGAAATGTTTCAGTGTGCCAGCTTTATTATGTCACTGTGCTGGTGCCTCTCAGAGTTAAGGTTTGTCAGTGGGTCTGTGTCTGTAACTCAGCCTCAGTGTGTCAGTATCTCTGTGTGTCAGTGACTCTCACCTGAGTGTTTCTTCTTCCAAATGACGACATCGATGACAGCGAGGGCGAGGATGAAAACGGCCAGCACATAGCCAATGAAGATGCCCATGAGGGGGCTGCTGCCTTCAGGATTGAAGCTACGTGCTGCAGTCAGAGGGAATCACATTGAACACACACACACACACACACAATTCTTGATTAATACATGACATATATCACATCTTCTATCATGAACTTGTGTTTAAACCATCCCTGACTATTTGTGTTAATCAGTGGAGAGTGTAGTGATTATACAGCTCGCAGTATAGTGTAGTAAGAGCCAGAGGTCCTACAGAATGAAGCCCAAATGTTTTTCTACACAAATTATTTCTAGATTTATTCCTGAATCCTGGGTATCAGTACCGTAATCTCACATCTTTCGCTCTCTCAGCCACTCCCTCTCCTCTCTCTTTCCGTCCCTCTCTCCCTCTAACTTCCTTCTCTCTCTCCCTCTCTCTCTCTCTCTCTTTCTCTCCCTATCAGTGTAGTGATTATTCAGTGATTATACAGCTCACAGTACATAGTGTAGTGAGAGTCAGAGGTCCTAAAGAGAGAAGCGAAGAGTGTTCGGGAGAAGCGAAGTGTGTTCATCCTGTTTGTGGCGTCAGCAGGGGTGGGAGTAAGGATGTATATAGCAGGTCCAGGGGGCCCCTTCAGATGGAATGTGTGGGCATTTGTATGCAGGGGGGGGTTCTTTTTAAAATTGTTTTTCTGCACAAATTATTTCTAGATCTATTCCTGAATCCTGGATTATCAGTAATGTGATCCCATATATCTCTCTCTTCCCTCTCTCTCTCTCTCTCTCTCTCTTCTCTCTCTCTCTCTCTCTCTCCCTCTCACTCCCTACCGCTCTCTCTTTCTCTCACTTACTCTTGATATTGCTGTTCCTCTTGATGTTCTCCTCTCTGACAGGCAGAACGATGTCCCGTTTCAGGCTCTTGTGCTTTACAGTACAGGTGTAATTCTGGCTCTTCCAGTCCTCAGGCTTCACTCTCAGGTGAGATGTGGTCTGGAAAGTTCCGTCCTCGTTGCGCACCGTCCCCCCCAGCTCTACGTCCACATCCAGGTCCTCACCATTTCTCTGCCAGGTTACCGTGATGCCGCGGGGGTAGAATCCGGTCACATGACAGGTAACAACAGGAGAGGAGGAGTCCTTCTGCAGCAGAGACACCTCAGGAGCAACTGAGAGAGAGAGAGAGAGAGAGAGAGGGGGGGGGGGGGGAATAGAGGGTGGGAGATAGAGGGATTGTTCAATCTAATTTATACAGGCAGTGGGCAAACATCAATTACAATACTCAGTCAATACAGCTCAGCCATTGTTCATTTTTATTCCACAACAAACAAAATTTCATCAGCGTGGCACGACCATTCAAAATTAAAAATCTCCATAAAAAGTCAACTACCCATCATCACCAAGCTGGTGCAGTTTTTCCAAAAGTCTCATCCAGAAAATCATTTATCTCCAGCAACGAGTAAAGCTGCTCTTCAGTTATCTGAGAACCAAGTTTATACATACTTAAAATATCAGAAATAGCATCTTGGTGCTTCTTTTCTTCACCATCATTAACTTCTAACGGTAAGTCTGCAGACACCAACAAATCGGTCTTTGTCCCCAGTTTGATACTCATCCCTGGATTGGCTATGTAAGGTTCAATTTTGACTGTCCGTGGATTTAGATCTTTGTCTGCATTCTGGTAGAGTCGTAAATATCAGAAGGTTGTAAACACAGCTGAAAAGACTACTACCCCACAATCCGGAGATTGCTGTGGGACAGTCTTGCAACCTTTTTACCCCACCAACACTTGTGGCCTACAGGAATGAGGATAAACAGTTTACCAGGACAGTGTCTGTTTTCATGTCGTAAACGCACCCACAGGCCCCGTTGGGTCAGATAGGAACTTGGTTGACCATTACCCACAACTTGATGGATGTTGCCTGTGCCCTGTTAATCAAGGTGTGTAGGATGGGCCTGGATAGGCATTTGTTTTTAATGATACTGAGTAGAATGAACTTGGCAGGACTCACTCCTTTTTATGGGGCAGTCTTACAGGTGTGGCAGATATTTGCTGTGTCAATGGAAAACACCGCTACCCCTGTTTTTTGGACCCTTGAGGAGCCTTTGTTTCTTAATCCATTACTCCATATTGGTACACTTGATTCCCCAATGGTGCGATCTAGCCTGGTGGAGGCCAGCATTTCCAAGATCCGTTATCTGCGGACGGCTGATGGGTGGCTGGCAGTGGAACAGGTGGCAGCCCTGGCGGGCTTTAAATCTGTCAGAGGACGCTGGAAGAACTTGGCTCCTCACTGCCCAGACCCATTCAGGACTATCTAGGCCTCCCATTAAAAGTATTGATATCAAAATTACACCAAGTTACAAAAAACAATATCTTACCTCAAAAATTAAATTTAAAAAAAGAGCCATACCATTTATTGAGCATTTAAAAAATAGAACTCACTATAATATGAGGTTCTAAAAACTGAAGAGGTCAGCCAAACAAAGTATCCCCTCAGTCAGCTGGTGCTGAACCTCTCTAAACTAACCAATACTAGTACAAACCAGCTTCAGGTCAGCACTGCTTCACAGCTAGACATAAAAAGTCCTAGTTGCCCAAAGAGGGACGTTTATGTGGTTACTGTAAGACAGGAGAGGTACAGACAGAGACCAGTGGTTCTCAAACTCAGTCCTGGGGGACCACTGTGTATGCTGGTTTTCATTCCAACCTCAACTGCAACCCCAGGATTTTAACAAGAAAATGTTTCATGTTTTAGAGCTGGGGGTCCCAGTCTTATCCATAAAGGGCCAGTGTGGGTGCACACACCTGAGTCTACTAATCAACCACTAGAGCCTTTGCTAAGCACCTTGATTCAATGTGTAAATGTTATAATTACAGTTATATGAAATTCTTTCAGTAATTTATATATACATATCTTATACATATTTTTAGTTGAGACTATAGCTCAGTCTGTCGGTCGGTCGGTTGGTCGGTCGGTCCACAAAAAGTGTCCCAGCCCGTAGCGGCCATAGTTTTCACCTCAGGAGACTGAAATTTGGCATCGACGTTGGTCATAACCGAAGGTAGAGCTGAGTAACTTTCATTACATTATTACATTATTGTGGCACATGAGTAAAGCATTGAATATCAAAAAGGGGCATTAGAAATCAATCAATTGTTTTATGTCCAATTATTTATCCAAATACATGTCTTTTTATCATTGAACACAAGCCTGTCTCTTAGCCTAAAATGTGACCATAACAGTTTTAAAAAAAATTATTTAACATAAGCTTATCACTTAAGCACCAATGTGGCCATAACAGTCTTTTTGAACTATTTAACATAGTATTTACATGCGCAACTAAGGCACTGACCAGTTGGAATTGTGCAATGCACGGTGGTAGAGGGGTGCGTTCGTAAATTCACTCCGGTGGTGTCAGCGCTCTCTTGTCGTTTAGATATTAGCGCTGCTCTCAGAGCCACACCGACCGCTCCAGCTGAAGGGCCGGTTTGTCTGAACCCCATAATGGCTGACAGTGTGGCAAAATGCGACAGTTGGGTTATTTGGCAATATAGGTAGTGTTAATTAAAATAAACATTAAATAATATTACATGCGTTAATTTGCGTTATTGTTTTTAACGTGTTATTTTTATAATTAATTAATTAATTAATTAATTAATTAATCGAAATTAATGCGTTAATTTGACAGCCCTAATTATATATATATATATATATATATATATATATATATATATATATATATATATATATATATATATATATATATATAAACTCACATATATTGAATTGGCAATATTTACTGTATGCATGTGCTCCTAGTTATTATATTTTGCTGAAATTAATTTTGTAGTAATTTATCTTCTTTTCTCCAGTAGGAGTCTCTTTCTCTGCAGGCTGCAGCGGTAGTATGCGCGGTGCGTGTGCACTGGTCGCTTCCGGGTGCAAAATAATTACCTCCCCTATAAAAGATGGCGATTCGGGGCAGCAGGAGCTCTCTCTCTCTCTCTCTCTCTCTCTCTCTCTCTCTCTCTCTCTCTCTCTCTCTCTCTCTCTCTCTCTCTCTCTCTCTCGTTGTTCCTGTAGACACGCTACACGGCAGCACGCTGCGACCGTTGTTTTGTTCTTTTGTTTAACTTAGTCATGACTGATCTTCATTTTCTACCTTGATCCAAATATCACGTCCGAATACCTGGTAGACTTTGTGTTGATAGTGTTTTCTTTTCTTTTCACTTTTTTTTGTTGTAGCTAGTCAGGGTAGGGTAGCAGCGGACCGGAAGACTCACTTACCCTTTCTCCTCTTTAATTTGTTCTTTCTCTTATCCCATCCTCGACGCAAGTGAGGGCAGAAGTTATTCTATTCACACAGCTCAGTCTGGTTCTGGACTGTGAGCGTTAGGCTAGACCTGCTGGCTGTGCCATGTCTACCTGTTTGTATGTGGGTTTGTATTGTATTGGGTTTGTTTTCGTATCGTTTAATAAATATACGGTGTGGTGTTTTAAACGTGTTTGGCTTTTGTGCTGACAGTCGGTTATAGTAACTCGGCAGTCGTGGGCTGTAACAGCATTTCATGCCAATAAAGCATATTTAAATGATTTGAAATTGTGTGTGTGTGAGACAGAGAGAGAGAGAGAGACGCAGGGACAGCAAAACAGAAAGAGTGAGAGAGATAGTGTCAAGGGTGTAAGAGGGTCAGGGACAGTGTGAGGCATGTGAAACCCATTCAAACTCATGTCCCTTTTTTACATAGAGATTGCTAGAGATGCTAATTGATCTATGCGTAATGTGCTTTTCCTGAATAGTCTGAGCAGCAGAGTTGTGCTGTACCTGTCCTCTCCAGAGTGCTCCTGTAGCTCACATACTTCTTCAGCGACTCAATGCAGATCTGGGTCTGGTACTGCTTGTCATTCTCAAGCTCAGCTGGATTCCATTTCACTGAACTGATAAACAGCTGCTGTGCAGGTGGAATGAAATGCCAGGTTTTCATTTCATCAGTGAGGAAGTATTTCCCGTCGTATTCATAATGTTCAATCCCTCCTGTGTCCCCGGTCTCATCATTCCACTGACAGCCAACAATCCACTCGAGAATGTGCACATCTGAAGATAGAGAACACACACAGTCACTGCGCACATCCCACACACACACACACTGTCACAGTGCACATCCCACACACACACACACACGGTCAGTGAAAACATCCCAAACACACACACTGTCACTGAGCACATGTCACACACACAAACACATGGTCAGTGAAAACATCCCACACACACACACACACACGCACAGTCACTGAGCACATCACACACACACACACACACACACGCACAGTCACTGTGCACATCCCACACACACACACACACACACTGTCACTGCGCACATCCCACACACATAAAACATCCCGACACACATAGACACACACACACAGTCACTAAGCACATCCCACACACACACACACACTGTCACTGCGCACACCCCACACACACACACACACACACACAATGTCACTGAACACATCCCACACACACACACACACACACACACACTGTCACTGTGCACATCCCACACACAGACACACACTGTCATTGAGCACATCCCACACACACAAACATACACACACACACTGTCACTGAGCACATCCCACACACACACACACACACACACAGTCACTGCGCACATGCCACACACATACCGTCATTGAGCACATCCCACACACACACACACACTGTCACTGAGCACATCCCACTCACACATACACACACTGTCACTGAGCACATCCCACACACACACACACTGTCACTGCGCACATGCCACACACATACACATACCGTCATTGAGTACATCCCACACACACATACACACACTGTCACTGAGTAGATCCCACACACACACCCACACCATCACTGAGCACATCCCACACACACACGCACACAGACACAGTTTCTGAGCACATCCCACAAACACACACACACACACGGTCACTGCACAGATCCCACACACACATACACACATTGTCATTGGGTCATTGGGCACATTCCACACACACGGTCAGTGAAAACATCACACACACACACACACACACACACTCACACACGGACACTGCACACATCCCACAAACACACACACGGTCACTGAGGACATCCCACACACACACACGTCGGCCAAAGCACACATCCAGAACACACACACACACACACACTGTAACTGCGCACATCCCACACACACACACACACACTGTCACTGCGCGCATCCCAGGCACACACACACACACACTGTCACTGCGCACATCCCACACACACACACACACACACACACCGTCACTGAGCACATCCCACACACACACACACACACAGACTCTGTCACTGAGCAAATCCTAGACACACACACTGTCACTGTGCACATTCCACACACACACACATTCAATGTGCACATTCCACACACACATACACACACACTGTCACTGAGCACATCCCACACACACACACACTGTCACTGTGCACATCTCACACACACATACACACACACTGTCACTGCGCACATCCCAAACACACACACACACACCGTCACTGAGCACGTCCCACACAAACACACACACACACTCTGTCACTGAGCACATCGTACACACACACACTGTCAGTGAGCACATCCCAAACACACGCACACATACCGTCACTTCGCACATCCTATGTACACACACACATACACTATCACTGTGCACATTCCACACACACACACACACACACACACACGGTCAGTGAAAACATCACACACACACACACACACACACGGACACTGCACACATCCCACAAACACACACACGGTCACAGAGGACATCCCACACACACACACACACAAACTGCGCACATCCCACGCACACACACACACACACACACTGTCACTGTGCACAACCCACACACACACACACACACATTGTCATTGGGTCATTGGGCACATTCCACACACACGGTCAGTGAAAACATCACACACACACACACACACACACTCACACACGGACACTGCACACATCCCACAAACACACACACGGTCACTGAGGACATCCCACACACACACACGTCGGCCAAAGCACACATCCAGAACACACACACACACACACACTGTAACTGCGCACATCCCACACACACACACACACACTGTCACTGCGCGCATCCCAGGCACACACACACACACACTGTCACTGCGCACATCCCACACACACACACACACACACACACCGTCACTGAGCACATCCCACACACACACACACACAGACTCTGTCACTGAGCAAATCCTAGACACACACACTGTCACTGTGCACATTCCACACACACACACATTCAATGTGCACATTCCACATACACACACACTGTCACTGAGCACATCCCACACACACACACACTGTCACTGTGCACATCTCACACACACATACACACACACTGTCACTGCGCACATCCCAAACACACACACACACCGTCACTGAGCACGTCCCACACAAACACACACACACACTCTGTCACTGAGCACATCGTACACACACACACTGTCAGTGAGCACATCCCAAACACACGCACACATACCGTCACTTCGCACATCCTATGTACACACACACATACACTATCACTGTGCACATTCCACACACACACACACACACACGGTCAGTGAAAACATCACACACACACACACACACACACACGGACACTGCACACATCCCACAAACACACACACGGTCACAGAGGACATCCCACACACACACACACACAAACTGCGCACATCCCACGCACACACACACACACACACACTGTCACTGTGCACAACCCACACACACACACACACACACTGTCACTGCGCACATCCCACACACACACACACACACACACACTGTCACTGCGCACATCCCACACACACACACACACACACACACACACAGTCACTGCGCACATACAATGCACACACACACTGTCACTGCTCACATCCCACACACACACACCGTCACTGAGCACGTCCCACACAAACACACACTCTGTCACTGAGCACATCCTACACACACACACTGTCACTGAGCACATCCCACACACACACACACGCGGCCAAAGCACACATCCCACACACACACACACACACACATTGTAACTACGCACATCCCACACACACACACACACACACACACACACACTGTCACTGCGCACATCCCACACACACACACACACACACTGTCACTGCTCACATCCCACACACATTCACACACACACACTCTGTCACTAAGCACATCCTACACACACACACACACACTGTCACTGTGCACATTCCACACACACACACGCACACGGTCACTGCACAGATCCCACACACATATACACACATTGTCATTGGGCACATTCCACACACACACACACACGGTCAGTGAAAACATCACACACACACACACTCACACACGGACACTGCACACATTCCACAAACACACAAACGGTCACTGCGCACATCCCACACCCACACACACACACACACATACACACACAGTCACTGCGCGCATCCCAGACACACACACACACACTGTCACTGCGCACATCCCACACACACACACACACACACCGTCACTGAGCACATCCCACACACACACACACACAAACACACACACACACACACACTGTCACTGAGCAAATCCTACACACACACACACACACATTCACTGTGCACATTCCACACACACACACTGTCACTGAGCACATCCCACACACACACACACTGTCACTGTGCACATCTAACACACACACACACACACTGTCACTGCGCACATCCCAAACACACACACACACACCGTCACTGAGCACGTCCCACACACACACACTGTCACTGAGCACATCCCACACACACGCACACATACCGTCACTTTGCACATCCTATGTACACACACACATACACTATCACTGTGCACATTCCACACACACACATACACGGTCAGTGAAAACATCACACACACACACACACACACACACACGGACACTGCACACATCCCACAAACACACACACGGTCACAGAAGACATCCCACACACACAAACACTGTAACTGCGCACATCCCACGCACACACACACACACACTGTCACTGCGCACAACCCACACACACACACACACACTGTCACTGCGCACATCCCACACACACACACACACACACACACTGTCACTGTGCACAACCCACACACACTGTCACTGCGCACATCCCACACACACACACACACACACACTGTCACTGCGCACAACTCACACACACACACACACACACACACTGTCACTGAGCACATCCCACACACACACACACACACACACACACACACACGCGCGCGCGGCCAAAGCACACATCCCACACACACACACACACACACACTGTAACTGCGCACATCTCACGCACAAACACACACACACACACACACACTGTCACTGCGCACATCCCACACACACACACACACACAGTCACTGCGCACATCCCACACACACACACACAGTCACTGCGCACATACAATGCACACACACACACACACACACACTGTCACTGTGCACATCCCACACACACACACACAGTGTCACTGAGCACATCCCACACACACTGTCACTGCGCACATCCCACACACACGCAGTCACTGTGCACATCCCACACACACATACACACACTGTCACTGCACACATCCCACATACACACTGTTACTGAGCACATCCCACACACACCCACATACTGTTACTGAGCACAACCCACACACACACAAACACACACTGTAACTGTGCACAACCACCCCCCCCCCCCCCCCCCCACCACCACACACACACACACACAGTCACACTGATCCCACAGCATTAAGTTCTGATCCCACTCAGACTACAGCGATAAGCTCTGTGTTATGTTTCTGTTTTTTTTCGTTACCTTTTAGTTAACTATCTGCTTTTCCCCTGCACAATCTTTGTTTCGGTTTTTGTGTGGGCGTGGTTTTTTCCTCTAACTCTCTCTCCCCTCAGCTTATCACTTCCAGCTGTTCTGGCCACATTCTCACATAATGGTTAATCAGTCATTTCACTCACCTGTTCTCTGTTTGCATGTTCACGCTCTGTTCATTATCTCTCATTTCACACACCTAGGTTCCTTGGTATACATTCTCTGTGTCCCTGTTCTTCTTTGTCAGATTGTGCCTCCTGTTTACATTGCCTTTCCAGCGTTTACCTCTCGTTAGTTTGACTCGTGTTTTGATCTTGCCTGTTTTCCCGACCACCCCGACCATTTTTGCCTGCCGACTTTGTTTTGCTGATTTCCTGTTCTGACCTCCGCCTGTTTACCGACTTTGATTTTTGCCTTCCGATTCTGTACTTTTGCCCCGGTGGATTTTTCTGGTTTTTGATCTTTGCACGAACTGACTACAAGACTGCCTGCTGTATTGTGTACCTTTGAATTAAAACATCTCCTACGGGAGTTTCGGCACTCAGTTTTCCGAGTCTGCATTTGGGTCCACCACACCTCGACCCGTGACACTCTGATCCCACTGAGACTACAAAATTAAGCTCTGATCCCACTCAGACTAAAGAGTTAAACTCTGATCGCACTGAAACTACAGCATTAAGCTCTGATCCCACTGAGACTACAGCATTAAGCTCTGATCCCACTGAGACTACAGAATTAAGCTCTGATCCCACTGAGACTACAGCATTAAGGTCTGATCCAACTGAGACTACAGCATTAAGGTCTGATCCCACTGAAACTACAGCATTTAGCTCTGATCCCAGTGAGATTACAGTATTAAGCTCTGATCCCACTGAGACTACAAAATTAAGCTCTGATCCCACTGAGACTACAGTATTAAGCTCTGATCCCACTGTAACTACAGCGTTAAGCTCTGATCCCACTGAGACTACAGCATTAAGCTCTGATTCCACTGAGACTACAGCATTAAGCTCTGATTAGGGATGCCACGGTAAGGACATTTTCCCACCGTTTAATAAAATCATGACAACACCGGTGTTACCGGTAACACCGGACATTTTACAAGATATTCGTCGATGACACTCAACATCTGTAGAGCACTAACTTTGATCTTTAACGTTAGATCTTTAGATCTTCCCCTTACTTTGAACAACACAAATGCTTAGACGGTCGGTTCATTATTATTTTTTAATGAAAAACACAACAATAATAAAACAAAGTGCAATGACAAACTCTCTTATATTAAACACAGAAATATAACTTTTATTAACAAAACGAATGAAACGGATGACTGCATATCCGTGCTGTAATATAAAATAACACAAATAAATTACAAAGTTTTAAATAATATGCATAGTAAAAATAAAATAAAAAAATGCAATCAGCAAACACTATGGAACCAAATAAATAAATTCGAAAAGGAACCAAATAAATAAAGCCGCGTTTCCACCAAAAGTACCCGGAACTTTTAGTCCCAGGAACTACTTTTCAAGGAACTAAAAGGTTCCTTCAGCCCACTGTTGTCTGCGTTTCCACCGCGGTCTAAAGTCCCGCGAAGGTTAGGCAAATTATCCCACTGACGTATGAAAAAGCGACGTTGTCGTCAGTCCATCTGTCCTATGATTTCTTCTGTAACCCCATACTACCACCGAAGTAGCCTACATTATTTTCTAATAACCGGGACAGCCCGGAGGGGTTTAGTCCACTTATATACAACGGGTTACCAACAATGACTATATATGATTACTTTTGTATTTATTGATTTTTATCGATTTAATCACCTGAAATTGAAATATTCTTCCGCAGCCGTTTGGGCATATTTTACCGTTGTCAAGAAAAACTGTCGTTGGTAGTTGAACTTGGGCTTTTGTTATGCAACAAATAGGATATAACAGGTCAAATAGTTAGATTGCAACTGTTTTATATATCCTCTCAAACAAATTCATTATGTTTTTATGTGAACATTCACTTTCATGTCTTGACATCCGAGGCGACAGAATGCATTCACATTCCACAAATAACTGGCAACAACAGCAGAAAACATGCACACGTTGTAAACAATTTGCTGTTGAATTGATTACTTTCTCATCGTCAATTCCATATAGGCTAATCGCAAAATGACAAGAATAGAACGAAAACTCGGACTTGTGTGAAAATTTAAATTAGCAGTGGTACAGCCACCGTTTGCTTTCCTTCAAAGTTACTGCTAGCCGAGCAGCAAAGTGTGCCCTCCAGATGCGAACCATGCACCATAAATTAGTCCATAGTCTTCCTGGTCTTTTTGTGGAATTGAAGAATGGCAGAGTAAAATTACGGCAGTCTGAAAAAGCAAAAGGGACGATTACTAGAATTAACCTGTTATTTTACCCTGACAAAAAGTGCGAAAGGTGATTTCCGGTTTGCTTTTACTGTATCACCAACGTAAATTAAGCATAACTACCGCATACCTCACATAACTGTATCAAACGTTTTGAGTCAATTACAACGGGCTAACAAAGAAAATCCGGAAGAAAATATTCAGCAACCGAATTAAACCGTTTGAATGTTTTGGTACGTAATATGCTGTCCCAACATGAATGCTTAGCATTTTATAAAACAAATACTAAAGCAAGAAAAGAACAGAAGAGCACACGTTATAATTCCAAGACATTGGCAGGCTATAACCAAAAGTAGGCTACTGCGCCGCATAACATACAAGTTTGATTTCAAGTTATTATGAAAATAAATCGGTTTGCGGCTGCAGATTTTTAAAAATGGCGGTTGAAATAAAACACTGCAAGTAGTCGACCAATCAGAAATTTTCAGCGCTTGCGCCCCACCCCAAAGGTTCCGGTACTTTTGGAAAGTACTACCCCCCGAGCAGGAAGTTTTTTGGGGGTAAAATAAAGTCCCCGGAATGTAATTTAGACCCTAGTTCCTGCGGTCGAAACGCACTGAGTTCCTCAAAAGGTTCCTAGTTCTGGGGTAAAGTTCCTGCGGTGGAAACTCGGCTTAAGAAACGAATAAAAAAAATAAAGCCTTTCACATTGTAGCATATTATATTATTATTATTATTATTATTATTATTATTATTATTAATAATAATAATTACATTTATATAGCACTTTTCCAGATGCTCAAAGTGCTTTACAGTGAAGGGGCACTCACCTCACCCACCACCAATGTGTAGCACCCACCTGGGTGATGAACGGCAGCCATTTTGCGTCAGAACGCTCACCACACATTAGCGAAGGTGGAGAGGACATTTATTTAGCCAATTAAATCTGGGGATGATTTTTAGTGGCAAGTTTTTGCGAGAGCCAGATCGGAGATTTGGCCAGGACACCGGGGAACCCCCTACTCTTAGCGATAAGTGTCATGGGATCTTTAATGACCAAAGAGAGTCAGGACCTCAGTTTAACGTCTCATCCGAAAGACGGCATCTTCTACAGCACAGTGTCCCCGTCACTGCACTGGGGCATTGGGGTTTATTTGTACCAGAGGGAAGATTGCCCCCTGCTGGCCCACCAACACCACTTCCAGCAGCAACTCAGTATTCCCTGGTGGTCTCCCATCCAAGTACTAACCAAGCCCACACCTGCTCAGCTTCAGCCATTTGGCAGTAGCAGAGTGCATGGAGGTATGGCTGCTGGTAATGTAAGACAAACGGCAAAAGTCAACAGGCTTTTCAAATTGAAAAAAAAGAAAATTAAAACTAAATTGGCAATTGGCCAATAGTGTTTTACATGTTCTTTGCCAGGAAAACCAACATAAATCTGACTCCGCTACTCTGTGATACGACTCTGCTGCGCGCGTGGACGGAGCAGGCACTTTCAGTTCAAGTGTAGCGTCCGTCTTCCGACTAGTGAGAGCATCTATTATCGACCACCCGAGGGGAGGGGGGGACGTGTATCGACCACCTGAACCACTAGTGTATTTACTTCATATTTATGAGAGAGAACTGGACATTGTTACCTAGTAAAATATAAGTCCTGTAAAAATACACATAATAAACTGTCTAAATGTTGTCGTGGTCTAGGAAAAACGACAGCAGTCTCCGTCCAATCGCCAATCTGTAGAAAAACTACTTCACGAGGGAAAGACATCACGGCAGCAAGCTCTTCAGAAAAGTTAGACTTTATTAGCACCGGTGACCAACAAAGCCGGAACAATTCCGCCGAATTGAACCACGACCGTCAGGTTCACACTCCTTTTATACACTAAATGTACCCCCCCAACTCCGTAACCCCTTATACATTTACGTAGGTCCTGGACACCTGTTCTTCTTGGCACGAAATGATGTTATTATAACCATCTCTTATCTGACCTTGTTCGGCACCCGATGTACTTTCTTGGGGCCTAGGAGATTACGTCAGTGTGGCACACCACACCAACTTTCTTTTTAAAACCAGTGGTCTTTTTGTTCTGTACTTTTTCAGTGTGCCTATAAGTCTCAGCTTTCTGTAATTTTTCATTACACATACAAGTTTACATATGGGTCACTGTAAATATTAGTTATTAGTTTTCTAGCATTTTGGCATCAGCGTTTTTGTTAGTCTTGGATTATGGGTTTCTGATATATTTTGGCAGTATGTGATTAGTTGTTTTGTTTGTGTTCATCTGTTGTAAATCTGATAGAAAGATAGGATATGATTAGTATTTGATTAATATCTTCTGCTCAGTAGGGAGCAGTTTAAGTAAATGTGTAAATAGGATTTCTAAAGCTACTGCGTTCATGCTCTTTGTCTACAGTGGATACTGTGGTTTCTTGCGTTTCATAAAGCTTATCTACAACTACTGATAGTAAGATTTCTAAGGCTACTGCGTTCATGCTCTTTGTCTACAGTGGATACTGTGGTTTCTTGCGTTTCATAAAGCTTATCTACAACTACTGATAGTAAGATTTCTAAGGCTACTGCGTTCATGCTCTTTGTCTACAGTGGATACTGTGGCTTCTTGCGTTTCAAAAGCTTATCTACAACTACTGATAGTAAGATTTCTAAGGCTACTGTTTTGATTATATGATGCTTATCATGACGCATAGAGGCGTCACCACAGGCGTAAATGCTTATCTAAAACTACTGATAAGGCTACTGTTTTGATTATCTGAGTAGATGTTTATACTTGTGTTATCTTATCATGACGCATCGAGAGTTTTGGAGGACACCTCTGGCCCCACCCTGACAGTGAGGTCATCACAATCAGGGGGCGTCTCAAAAAAATTTCCCCTACATTCCCCCCTTTCGGGGTCAAATATTATGGCCCCGAATAACTCCCCTCACTGTATTCTTATTGGCTTTCTGACCCAACAAAGTTATCATACACTCCTTTAATTTTCTTTAACACGTTGATTTGTAGCATGATGATTTGCCACAGTCCTCGTGTTTGGTGGGCTCCTGGTATATCTTCCACCCAGAGTACGCGGTCTGCGCGTCACTCCACTGGGCTCCTGGTGTTTCTTCCACCCAGAGTACGCGGTCTGCACGTCACTCCACTGGGCTCCTGGTATTTCTTCCAACCAGAGTACGCGGTCTGCACGTCACTCCACTGGAAAGCCGGCTTGCGATTCTCGTACTGGACCCGCAGGGGCACTGTTGATGCTGTTGCTCCCTGGACTGGTATCAGCGCCCGCAGTCCCTCCGCTCTCCCCGTCTCCCTGGACTCTGACAGCGTCCCGTCCGCTGGAACCTGGAACCACCGTCTGGCGCCTGACTCCTGTGTTAGTCACCTTATACGACCCCAACTGGATGCCTATAGCCCTGTGGGGAAAGATCTCAAGAGGGGGGGGGATACACAACAGCAACACCAGTACCACTATCACTGTTATCCCCACTGCAAGTCTTGTTTTGCCCACCAACTTCCCCCTCGTCCTTTATTCGACAGTTCTTCTTGTCCAACCTCCTTCATTATCTTTCTTAGTGGTTGCGTTCTTTCAGAATACCCTTCCACCCACTCCACGCTAAAACCCGTCATTTCTAAGAATATCATCATTTGTCCCACTGTTTGTGGTTGTGGAACTTTCATTATTGTCTCCAACTGTTTATTTGACATTCTCTTACCGCCAGCTGTGATTACTCTCCCCAAGTACTCCACCTCCTGAGAGCAGAGCTGCAGCTTCTTCCTGGACACTTTGTGTCCCCCCTTTGCCAGTTTCTCCAGCGGTTTCATGCTGTCGCTCATGCACTGCTCTTTTGTGTCTGCACATAGTAATAAGTCATTAACATAATGCAACACCACACTTTTTGAGGTCCAAACCTTGTGAGTCGGGGTCACCAATTTCACTTTCATGTTGCGACCATAGTTGGCTTGGTGATTGATTTAAACGTTCTTCCATGCCTAAATTTTCTCTAGATTTCTCCCGTTTTGTACCCTCTTCCCACGGTACCCTCACCATTTGGGGCTTTCCCCACATCTGAGCAGTTACCATAATTTTGATCATTTTTTGATCTGCTGTGCACCAAATTAAAGAATTTTCTGTTGGCCCGAATTGGAGCTCTTCTGCTCTCTTTACCATAGGACCTAAGTCCTTAGCTTGGTACCCTGGATTGACTTTTAACGTTATGTGTGGGGCCGCATGTTCTTCCTGAAACCACTCCTCAATCCATGGGGGCCTTTCTATGTTTAACGCTGCTCCTTCCTGACCTATCAGGAGCGCAGATGACACCAAATACTGTCCTTCTCCTTTCCCCTCACTCCACTCTCTTTCTAGATCTGGATCCTGGTAGGGATCAAACTTCATTGTACAATGTAAATCATATTCTGGCCCAGTTGACTGTGGGATCTGCGTCTCAACATATTTTTGCCAAGTGCTCCACACTTGGTCTTTTACTTGTGTCTCAATATCCCCTACCCAATATACATTTGCTCTGTGGAGATTTTCACTTCCCACATAGTACATCCCTGTTAAATCTATGCCCCCTCCTTCACAATTTAATTTTAGTCCTAAGGCCAGAATTGCATCTCTTCCTAGAAGGCTTATGGGGGAATTTTTGCATACTACTATCTCTAATTTTGCTTCTTTTGCGCCTAATTTTATTAATACCGGTTTTGTAGTCGGGCTTAACGTTGTTTTTCCCGAGAACCCTACTGTTTTAATAACTTCCCCCGACATAGGCAGATGTGACGCATATTCTTTCCTAATGCATGTGCATGTTGCTCCAGTATCTATCATCATGGGGACAATTTTTCCTCCGATTTGTACATTTATTATTGGTTCTTGTTCTGGCCTGTTTGTTATCATTACATGCTGTCCTACTCCGCCTGGGTTCTCTGGGCACCCCTATTGGGCCCCTTGGTAATTTACAGGTCCCCCACTCTGATATGGGGACCTAGCCTGAGGAGGTGGGGTCAAGTTGGGGTAACTCTGTGATTGCTGAGGCTGATTAGGTACCCAGGTCCCCTGGTTACCTGGATACATCCCTTGAGCGTTTGGACAAACTCTTCTTATATGTCCCTCCTGACCACATCCATAACAAACTATGGGGCCCTGTCTCTGTTGATTAGGAAAGCCTTGTTGGTTCCAATTTATATTTTGCATGTTATTATTATTATTCTGATTCTGCTGCCCTTTCCACTGGGTATTTTGCCCACCATTCCCTGGCCCTCCCCCCATATGATTCCCACCCGGTTGTGTCCATCCCCCTTTCATACTACCTTGCAGGACCACCGGAGGAGGGATGCCGGAGAAGTTGTAGACCACCGTCGGCCGGGGCACCGTCAGACCACTCCATGGTTCAGGCGTGGGGGCGGCCTCGAAGTCAAAGAACCCATTGTCCATATTCTGTATTTTCACAGATGCCACTTTTTTTTGCCTCTTTTTTTCCAGCCCCTTTTTTCCTTTGACCTTCAGCTCCTCCAGCTGCAACTGCAGTAGCTTTCTTTGAATGTCTTTTGTTTGATCTTCCAGCTTTTTCCCCTCTTTCCGCTGCCTTTCTACAGCGTGCACCACATGTTCAACAAATTCTCTGTGTGCCATGGTGTTCAGCCCCACCACCTCATCGAGGCGGCGCCCCACTTCCTGTGACATCCCCTCCCGGATGGCTTTGCGGAAGAGGGAGGTCATTATGGGATCGTCCTGCACATCCCTCTCAGTCATCAATCTCCACCTGCGCAACTGCGTTTGGATGTATGTTGCTGGTGGTTCATTTTCTTTTAACGGCGGTCCCGTTAAGGTCATTATGTCCGGTCGTGCAGGATACAGAGCTCGTAGAGCAGCCCAAACAACCCCACGCACGTTATCAAACGGCCCACCGTCCACTGCTGGAGACTGCGCATGGTTTTTGTCAAAGCCAGCCTGTTCAAATATGTCCAGCATTGTTTTCATCCCCACAACCTTCCCCAGGAGAGCCTTCAGGTCACCCACAGCCAGGAGCCGGCCTGTCGTCTCCTCCTCCAGCACCCTGATCCAGTGGCCTGCCCCATTCTGCAACTCAGGGAGATTGGTTATTACATTATACATATCTTGGGTGGACCAGGGAATGTATCGGGGTACACCACCTTCCCTAATCAATAATGGTGCTATGGTATTGGGGCTTTTAGTATTACGGCTATATCCCTCTGCTGCTGGGTTACGCCGGGTTGGCGGTCTTTTTCTTACGTTTTGATATCGCCCAGCTAAGTCTCCCCCCACCTGTGCAGGCTCCTCTCCCCCGTCTGACTCTTCTGCCTCGCTATGACTTGCCTGGCTTGCTTCACTATCGCTTGCCTCATTTTTTTCTGCTGGGGAGAACTCCTCCTCCCCTTTATTATATTCTAGTTTATACTCTTTCTGGGGGATTTGTTTTTTATTTGCCGTGCCTTTTGCTAACCTTGGCTTATGCTTATCTCGGGATTCAGTTCCCTCTGTACTTTTTGGCTTCAGCTCCTCCCACCTATTATATGGAAGCTTTTCCCATTTTGTGTTTTCCTGCCCCGCATTTTCGCGTCTTTTATGAGTTTCCCTGTCCCTTTTTGGCCCCACCTGTTCAGGCTTTTCGCTTATTTTAGACGCTCGCTGTTTTTTTCTCAGTGTCTCTTATCTCTTTTGCCTTTCTTATTAACCTGCTATGATATTCATCATACTGGTTATATTTTTCTTTTAACAGCTCTTCTAATTCCTCCACTTCTTTATATTCTCCCTTCAGCTCTGCTACCCTTGTTTCTATTTTTTCCTTTTCTTGCTCGAGCCGCGCTCTCTCTATCCCCAGTTGTTCTTCACCTTCCTCGTGTTCTACCCACCCTGTTATTTGAACCTGTCCCTTTACTACCGGACACACGGCCTCTGCAGATGTTACCGGGCATATTGGATACAAGCCTTTCTCTTTTATTCCCGCATGTCTTGGTGATTGTGGGGCATACGGAGGGGGAGTCATTATTTCACTGCACTCCCCTTTTAATCCTACATCTCTTTCTAGGGACGCAGACCTAAACCATCCTAAAATTGTTTTTTCCTGTTCTCTTTTTAGCTTTCTTGTTTCTGACTTGTCTTCTGGTTTATAATTTGCTATTACCCCCCCCCATCTGATCGCATATTTCTCTATCAAACGTACCCCCTTTTGGCCATTTTGTCGCTATTCTTTTAGTTCTTTTTGTCCATTTTTCTGATATTTTCTTTATCTCCTGTTCACAATTAGGATGTTTTCCTGTGATTATTTCAACTGGCGTTTTCTCTTCTTTTTCCATTATTTTACGGTTATTCTACTATATTTTATCCCTATTTAACTTTATTCTCAACCAAGGCCACTGCCTTTATTCTATTTCTTGTTATCTAATTGTTATTTTCCAGCCAAGGTTCCCCACGCTCCCCCCAACCTTTGTTTCTACACTTATTCTCTCCCTTTTTATCTCTTCTACACTCTTGCCGTTCTCCCTTCCACACACTTTTCAGTTGTACATACACACACAGACACCCAAAAAAATTTTTTTTTCTCTAATTCAACATTATTTCCCCCGCAAGCATAAGCAACTAATCAAAGCATAAGCACAGTGTTATCCAGAATTGCTTCTCCTCAACAATTCTGTTTCCTAGACAATTCCGAGACCTGAGCTCTTGCAGGCGGCCCACCAAGACTCTCACCTTCCAAGACTCTGAGCCCCAACACACAACAACGGCTTAGTGTAAACCCAATTACAGTCAAAATGCCACAAACACCTGCATCAGTGTAAACTTCGCTAAAGAGATATTGAATTCTCAGTTCCCGTTTCTCACACCTTTGCAACAAATATAGGCCTTTTCCAAAATTGCTTCTCCTCAACAATTCTGTTTCCTAGACAATTCCGAGACCTGAGCTCTTGCAGGCGGCCCACCAAGACTCTCACCTTCCAAGACTCTGAGCCCCAACACTCAACAACGGCTTAGTGTAAACCCAATTACAGTCAAAATGCCACAAACACCTGCATCAGTGTAAACTTCGCTAAAGAGATATTGAATTCTCAGTTCCCGTTTTCCACACTTTTGCAACAAATAAAAAGGCCTTTCCGTTTCCAACACTGTTCCGCGCAAGCATAAGCATCTAATCAAGCATAAGCAGCGTTACCAATGTTGTTGCTAACCAACAACACTTTTCCCAAAATTTTCTGAAAAATAAAAAATTTTATGACGTCTTTTCACTCATACCACACACAATTCACTCACCTCACACCACACCCAATTCACTCACAGTTAGGGCGTACTTTTCTGAAGAGCTCGCCGCTTCCCTCCCCTCAATTTTCGGTGTTATTTGGCCGGGTTAGTTATACGAGAGGCTTCCACTCCCAGCGTCAGGGAGAAGAGGTCAGAGGGGACGTTGCCCCAGTCCGAATTAAAGTAGTTAAATACTCTTACCTTTTGATAAGCTGGCGCCAGCTTTTTTAAGGGGCTAGTACCCTCCGCCTCTGTCTCTGGGAGCCGGGAGCTTCAGTGATTCCTCTTTCGTATCCCGGACGAGCCCCCAAATGTCGTGGTCTAGGAAAAACGACAGCAGTCTCCGTCCAATCGCCAATCTGTAGAAAAACTACTTCACGAGGGAAAGACATCACGGCAGCAAGCTCTTCAGAAAAGTTAGACTTTATTAGCACCGGTGTGACCACAACAAAGCCGGAACAATTCCGCCGAATTGAACCACGACTGTCAGGTTCACACTCCTTTTATACAAAATGTACCCCCCCAACTCCGTAAACCCCTTATACATTTACGTAGGTCCTGGACACCTGTTCTTCTTGGCACGAAATGATGTTATTATAACCATCTCTTATCTGACCTTGTTCGGCACCCAATGTACTTTCTTGGGCCTAGGAGATTACGTCAGTGTGGCACACCACACCAACTTTCTTTTTAAAACCAGTGGTCTTTTTGTTCTGTACTTTTTCAGTGTGCCTATAAGTCTCAGCTTTCTGTAATTTTTCATTACACATACAAGTTTACATATGGGTCACTGTAAATATTAGTTATTAGTTTTCTAGCATTTTGGCATCAGCGTTTTTGTTAGTCTTGGATTATGGGTTTCTGATATATTTTGTCAGTATGTGATTAGTTGTTTTGTTTGTGTTCATCTGTTGTAAATCTGATAGAAAGATAGGATATGATTAGTATTTGATTAATATCTTCTGCTCAGTAGGGAGCAGTTTAAGTAAATGTGTAAATAGGATTTCTAAAGCTACTGCGTTCATGCTCTTTGTCTACAGTGGATACTGTGGTTTCTTGCGTTTCAAAAGCTTATCTACAACTACTGATAGTAAGATTTCTAAGGCTACTGCGTTCATGCTCTTTGTCTACAGTGGATACTGTGGTTTCTTGCGTTTCAAAAGCTTATCTACAACTACTGATAGTAAGATTCTCTAAGGCTACTAAGATTCTAAGGCTACTGTTTTGATTATATGATGCTTATCATGACGCATAGAGGCGTCACCACAGGCGTCTAAACCAAGTGCTGAGTAGATGTTTATCTTATCTACAATCACTGATAAGGCTATTGTTTTGATTATCTGAGTAGATGTTTATACTTGTGTTATCTTATCATGACGCATCGAGAGTTTTGGAGGACACCTCTGGCCCCACCCTGACAGTGAGGTCATCACAATCAGGGGGCGTCTCAAAAAAATTTCCCCTACACCCCTATTTCATATATAGTTGCAAATCTGTTTACGTTTTCCTGTCTGTTGAACGAAGGTGGTCAATAGGTGCTCTCACTCTAAGTATTGATAACACGCTTAGTATTTTACAAATTAGTTTTTTTTTGATGAACGTGGGCGCTGATATGCGAAAATGAACTAAATGGGTTTTATTTCTATAAAATAAAAAAAATAAAAAAGCAAAACGACGGTGGGCAAGTAATGTAATCGGTGTATGCCCGAACAACGTGTAACACCATTAACCGCGACAACCCTAGCCCCGAACCCACTGATACTACAGCATTTAGCTCTGATCCCAGTGAGATTACAGTATTAAGCTCTGATCCCACTGAGACTACAAAATTAAGCTCTGATCCCACTGAGACTACAGCATTAAG
>CM045890.1:41377511-41470011 GCA_025169545.1 Anguilla japonica
TCTGATCCCACTGAGACTACAGCATTAAGCTCTGATCCCACTGAGACTACAGCATTAAGCTCTGATCCCACTGAGACTACAGCATTAAGTTCTGATCCCACTGATACTACAGCGTAAAGCTCTTATCCCACTGATACTACAGCATTAAGCTTTGATCCCATTGAGGCTACAGCGTTAAGCTCTAACCACCTCGAAGAGAATTACCCCGTTTATTACACAGCTAATTACCTTATACAACAAAATACTTTCAGACATCAAGCTATGGGGTCAGTATGTGTGTGTGTGTGTGTGTGTGTGTACTGTATGCATGTGTCTGTTTTGCATGTGTTAAGGAGTCTGTGAATTTGTGAGCAGGCATATCTATCCATATGTGTATTTTAATGAGTGTGTGTCTGTGCTTACCCTGAGTTGACCTGAAATGCTGCATTGCAATTCTAATATTGTCTTTGAAGATCTGATGTGCATAGAGTGCTTTCTGAGTCTGTTCGTCCCAGTACTGCTTGTCAACTGATTTTTCTATCCAGTCAGTCTTGGGGATCATCCTCCTGATGTTGCCGTCATAGTGCACAAACTGCTCATCATTCACCAAACCCGTGATGATGAACTCTGGGGAGTCAGTATCCCCACTGACAACAGTGTAGATGTACTTCAGAGAGTGAGAGGCTGTGGACACAAACACACCTTTATTAGAATAAAGCACAAAATAAATTACAGTATTTAGCAGACACGCTTACCTAAACAGCATCAGACTGACAGCATTTTCTTAAAAATGAATTTACCGAGTTGGACATTTAGGAAATCCTGTGATCACTATCAAGTTCAGAATAAAAAGAAATACAGAGACAATTTAAGAGCTGAAGATTTCTGCACGCCATTAATTCAGTTTTCAAAAGCACAAATTATACTTGCTGGCAACTGAACACCAAGAAACTGCATCTCAGAAAATGGCTTCTGAACTAAGCAAGTCAGAACCCTTTCTGTTACTAACATAAAAATGTAATCAGAGTAACTCAGTTGCAGCAAGTCTAATCAGAGACAGTTCCCTGTCCCAGTGCTCCTGTCTCATTGCATTCTCCGATTAGTTCTGTGGTTTTTGGTTGCTGCACTTGTATGTCTTGTTAGCCTAGTTCTGCTCATCTGCACAGTATTTAACAGAAGATCTGCTAATCATGGAGGTGAAGATGTCCACACCACATAAATTCAAAGGTCTGAGATGTAATATAGAATAAAAAGCAGCATTGGACCTACACTGCTGTAATTACGTTGGTCTGTAGCAACACAGGAACACAGGACCTTAATTGAAATATTCCTCCTTTTGTTTGTGTATTAATTGGGATGGCAGGTATGCCATCCCGCCAAGTTATGCCTTGGCGGGGGCATGCCCCATACCTATACAGCACCGAGAGTTTGGCACTTTTCAGGGTTCCCCACAGAAATAACCACAACAGCCACAGACACTCAGCCCTTAAAAACATTACATTCTGTACATTCTGACCCCATTTCAACAGACAGATTTCATAAACAACTTCACATGTCCACACAACAAAGCCCCAAACTAAGGGGATTTTGCGTTTTCTCCTTCTTCTTCTTCTCTTTCTTCTTCTCATTCTTCTCATTCTTATTTTTCCTGCCGCCTATCCCACTAACAACATGTCTCCCCATTGTACATTTTACCAACACCAGCCAAATCTTCACCTACACGGCCCAATCAAAAACTTGCATACACACGCAAAATACCCATACCTTTTAACTCTGAAACATTTCCAGTTTAAACAGCTAATCTGCCTGTGGCCTAGTGGGCAAGGTTACAGTCCTGGGAACATGGGTCCTTAGGTTCAAGCCCAGCTAGGAACACGTTTCTTTATCCTCACTAATAATTGTCTACTACTTCTCAATTATTGCTTCTGCACCATATCTACCCGCCGTTCACCAAACGTATACACTGCATTATCAAGTACCGTCTGCACGTTCAGTTATTAACTGGCTACAATATTGCAAAGCCATATGGATTCAACGGGAGCTCTTCTGTGCTTACTGGCCTGTGTTCTTCTTCAAAACCACGGACAGGTTTGCTAATGATATTTCACGCATTGCATAGCTATGTTATGGTGCTGCACTAACAAGTCACAGACTGGTAAACATCTGGTTGAAGGATTGAATCCAGCCTCGCCCTCAGGCAGATAATTTCCTCTTCTACACTAATGTTTTCTTACGCTTATATTTGCTTTACCAAAACTCACTCATGGCCACCCATATGCATTTCATGATGGCAAATGTATTCCTTTTATTAAAAAGTTACACCACTTCACCACTGTGCCATTTCTACTAACTATATTTCTTCACTTGGCTACCGTACAAAACCTTCTTATCAGCAAACGCCACATTTCTACATTCATGTTACCTCGCCCTGTTCTCTATCTAGCCACATACAAACAATTACTACATATGTACGTTCTGCAACTCCCCATTAAAACATTACATTTAAAATCATGCCTCACTCATAATTATAACTACTAGTACTGAACATGAGAAAAGCGCGTCAGTGCCATACATCCCACACGTTACTTAACCCTCCACTTTAACGACTACTGCTTTATACAGACAGTTATATATAGGTGGTTCTTAGACTACAAGCACTTTCATGTCCTTTGGTCATATTTTTAAAAATACATATAATTTTGTACAATTCCCTCTCTCTTTGTTAAATCAACAATAAAACCATCTTAGAAACTTTTTACCATGTGTCCATTATGATTTTTTGTTACTTTTCAACAGCCTTATAGGCTTCAATATCACTGTTTTGCCCTTGTCCCACACCCAGACTTTTAAAATTCAACAATGAAAATAAAGTGTAAAAATATAATTTATATGAAAACATTTAATGTTCCTGAACAAAGTAATACTCAAATAATCAAAAAACATTTTAGTATTTAATGTCATTTCCACCACAGCAATGTAATTTCCCTTTTAAAAGTCTTTATGAGAGATTGTTTAGGTGGTTGCTAAAAAATTAGACAGTGGCCACGGAGCACGTGTCTGATATGGAGGATATGTACATTTTCATGTACAGCTATTGAAGAAAAATCAAGGTAAATATTGCTTGAACAGACAATATTTTTATTGTATGTCATTTCCAAACATGCTGTACCTTCATGGAAGTTTGTAAGAGGATAGATTTTTTTAAGTTAAGTTAGTGTATTTTGCATGCATCATATGCTAGCTATCAAATCAAAGCTAATATGTCAAGCTACCTTGAAGTTTTTCACAAAATACTGTAGAAATGTCATTTCCACCACACTTCCCTCAGTGGTGGAAAAGACAAGAGTGTGGTGGAAATGAGAAAGGCATTGTGTTAACACATAAACCCAAGCTATCTATGTTGATAGGGCACAAATATGGATTGTAAAAATAGATGTGTGTAATACTATGTATATATATTAATTAAATCCAGAAACCGCAATGTTTCAGCCATGGGAGGAAGCTTGCCCCTCAACCAGCACATCACAACACATCCCACAATTTAGGTCTGCAGCACATTCCGGACTTACACGAGGGGCTTATTGGTCAGTGGTGTGCCGTCAATTATGACGGAGATGTGTAAATGGACTGCATTTATATAGCACTTTTATCCAAAGCGCTTTACAATTGATGCCTCTCATTCACCAGAGCAGTTAGGGGTTAGGTGTCTTGCTCAGGGACACTTCGACAAGCCCAGAGCGGGGATCGAACCAGCAACCCTCCGATTGCCAGGCAACCACTCTTACCTCCTGAGCTATGTCGCCCTCTCCGGTACCTCCGTGTACCCGGGCATCATTCAAGATATTGATGGTTACAGCAGTGCTCTTGTTAAAACAATGAGCTGCATAGGTAACAATCGATTCTATTGGCCAGAGAGAGATGACATCATCTGGTACCAATCCGTGAAAGTAATAGGCCTTATCCTTGAGCCTGTACCAGTGACCAAACGGCACAAGGAGATTGCAGTGTCAGTCTGGAAAGAAATTTGTCAAACCCTTGATTAGATTTGGCCTTTAATCACATTCAGACATTCACACACACGTGCCGCACGTACATACACGCACACGCACATCCGCACACACACACACACACAATGTGCAGCCACACAACTGTTTATAATAGGCCAGACTAGAGTGCTCAGAATGGGATACATGCACACACACACACACACACACATACACATTTTACGCACACTATGCATTGAAAGCAAGCGGCCAAAACTAGACTTCGTTTTTGAAGCTCATTTCCTGGTGTTGTAGTTCCTGGTTGCTCACTAGCGCCACTGCGGATGGCTCCAGTATAGGTGTTTTCATATCCGGTTTCCATGTAAGTCTACGGTACAAATGTGATCAAAATACAAAGTCAGTAATTTCTTCTCACAAGAACAAATAGTCATAATAGGTGTATTTTATTCGTCTTATGACTGTCCATGGGTCGATTTCATGATTTATTGCGTCATTTGGGCACAGTGCCAATATTTGTTCTGGACCAATGAGGTACAGCTTGCGTCACTACCGGATTACTGCGGTGGACTGAGCTACAGGAGGGGCTACAGTCTATGGTCACTGGGGTGGGCGGTGGCGCCTCTTGGCCTTGACATTGCGGCTCCGGCCACGGTCTGCCTGTGCTAAGTCTGAAAATGCAGGCATCCCATTTCGCGGTGATTTCATTATGGCGTGTGCTATTTACAGCCGCACTAGACTACCATATAATAATCCTCCTCTTAAGTTTTTCGGTAGCCTACTTAACCAAATAATTACTTGGCAGAAAGCGTAATCAGCTTGCTATATTTGGTAGTCCAGTAGTAGCCTATGCTAAAACAGTTCGCAACTTCGGCTACCAAGCCATTTGACTAGCTAGCTAACCTTAACACCGGCAAACATTCAATCTGTCAGACGTGTTTGACGGCTTGTCAGTCGTGTACATTCCGTAAATTCCTGGGCCATGCTTCACGCATGTGACAAAGCTACTATAATCCCGATTTTGGGATAAACACTTTTTCAGTTTCACGAAGCGAATTAAGAGTCTCAAGGTTCATTTGCTGAATAACATACAACACGCGATGAAATCACACACAGAATTTAACGAAATTAACCATCTTGGCATTTAGAAAGGAACATGTTTTTAGCATTTAAGAGACCGACAAGCTAGGCGTTTAAGACAGTTGTTCTCAGAATCGGTCCTGGGGGCTCCTTGCGTATATTGGCTTTTCTCCATTGGTTTTGATGATTTACAAGAAAAAAATAATAGCCTAATAATAATAAGAAATTCAATGTAGGCTACATTATTTTTGTCTTCATGCACCAGGTGGAAAACTTGCTGTACAAAGTGCGTTGTCATATTTACACGCCTGCAGATCAGTTATTAAAATACTTGGTAGATTTGTTAATCACCGCTGACAGTGTTGATTTTTATTCGGTAGAAAGTGATTTGCGAACGATCGGTCAGCTAGCGTCACCCAGCAAGTGAACACCACAAACGGCGATGGAGTAGGCTAGCTAGTAGCAGTTACTGGCTCATTAACTGACTGTGGCGAAAACCTACGACGATAACTTGCTCGGTTAACAGCAGGTCTACCAGACAGTTATACGAAAATTAGCCTAGTCAAATCACCAGTAGCCTACACATCTCTGATTGATTGACCATCAGTGTAGTCAATGTTCTTCCCCTGTGGTTCATATTGCTAATGCGTGAGCTAACCACGGATAGCCTACCTAGCTCACTGGCAAACTGATATGCTAGCTAAGCATATTCGTTTTGCTGAGAAACATAAATCGAAGATAACTGAACATAGCCTAATTGTATTTTTAATGTCATACATATAACGTGATTACATGACACAGTACAGTCACGGATAGAAATTAAACTCCGTAAACATCAGATAATATATTTTAAAACATAACGGCAGACAGTCAGCTAGCCTCAAGTTCGTTCTGCAATCGTTCGTTCAGGTTGATGGGCTTTTGCGCACCAGACTGTCAATCAAATTGTAAAAATCACAAGACCGCTTAATAGGCCTATTTCACAAGATGGCGACCAAAACCGGATGTAGGGATACTTTGTTTCCGGTTGCCGTTGCTGCGGACGCAAGTCCATTTCTGACAGCGAAAAATTGAGCCTAAACAGCGACGTGTTCTCACAGTCCCTAATAGCTCTGCCAAAGGTCACTATGTCCGATGTTATCCGCATTGTCGAAGCATTGCCAGTGAATGTTAAGCGGTCTAAACTAGACAAGGGCTATAAATTATTTTTTGAGAAGTTTATATTCGGCTATGAAGGTAAGTATAACGTTAGCTCTGGTTCGCCAGAAAGCTAAATAGCTAGCTTGCTAACCACAGCAAGTTAGCCGATTAAAGAGATATTTCACTTCGACATAACATAAATTATTTTCTGGTGGCGACTCCATTGTGTTTTCGTAGCGTGAAGCAACATCTGCTGTCCGTTAACAGCGTATCTGTTCCTCTCGGTTGTCCCGAAAATGAACTATTAGGGAGCCTGACAACTGTGAGGAAAAGCGATTCTGTTAACGTTGACGGTCAGCAGGGGAGGCGCTATGTAAGTACAACGTGTTGGGCTCCACACAATGACTTATGTTATACCGAAGTGAAATATCTCTGAACTAAGTTTTGTACTACCGTTACTATTTTGTGACATGTTGTTTGTGCTGTACTTGTTCTAATAAAGATGTATATTGCTTGTCAAATCGCCTGTGTAATGCAGTGTTCAGTTCACTACCGAGCTGTTTGTTTTCATCGCTGATAAAAAACTACGCACACATTTTTAAATCAGCTGATATATCTTAAGTAGGCTTGTCGCGATGTCCGTCAATACATTTTGTAATTACAATTAACAACTAAAATAAACGTGCATCTGCAGTTTCAACATTGAATATCCAAATATGTGCTTGCTAACAAGCTAGCTGGCTAAAACGTAATTTGCTAATCATAACATAAAATATAGCTAGCTAACTGATTTTATGACATTCTTCAGTAACAAGTACGACAAATGATAAAATCAGTTGATGTAATTTTGATGTATCATTGCTTACGTACATTTTTGCCTTGCCATTATTTTGCATTGTAAAACCAGTTTTGTCTCAGGACAGTTCAACAAAAACGTTTCAAATAAACGTTTATACTATTTTCAATTTAATATGTTCTACATTAATTGTTCATTAATTGTCATTTCCGCAACACAATGTCATTTCCACAGCACCCTGTCATTTCCATCACCGCACACATTTTTTGAAAATATTCAAAAAGTTACAACCATACATTAAACATTTTTCCAGAATTTTGGAGATCATACTCTACTTAATGCAATAATACAATTTATTAAAATTTCAAAACAGTATCTACCCAAGCCAACATTATATTTTAGATTGTGGTGGATGTACGTTATGCCGTTTGGTCCTTGTGACATTTAATAAATTTAATTCGCAAATGTATAATGCCGCACAGCACGACACAAAGAGGACCGAGGACTCTCATTCCGAGGAAAAGGTTCAGTTACATTATTCTATGACCAGTTTGCGGTCTGCGTGTTGTTGCAACCGCCGGGCACTGCAGCGGCCACACCCCAACTGCTGTATTACGCGCTGACCGCACCCAGAATCGGGAGCTGCAAAGCAGGAGCTAATTTCAGCGTCGTATTTATTTCTAATATAGGCTATGTATAATTCAGTTTAACTTACCCGCATTTGTCGTGCAAATTCCGCACAGCACGACACAAAGAGGACCGAGGACTCTCATTCCGAGGAAAAGGTTCAGTTACATTATTCTATGACCAGTTCGCGTTCTGAATGTCGTTGTTACGTCCTGCGGTGTACTGGGTACTTTTGTGTACTTATATACAGCTGTGATGTGCCAGTCCCGTAGGACTGGCTGAAGGAATTCATTCAATCCGGCCGATCCCGACCTCCGCGGCATCTGATTGGCTCCTTTTATGGAGTAAATTTAGTGCCACTATTATTTACGCCTGTTTCACAACTCACGCGTATTTTGTGCACCGCAAAACACAATTCGAACGTGTTTTACGCATTGTAAAACTACAAATCCTGTTTTACAAATCTCAAACTATAAATAGCAAAATACAAATCTCAAGCTGTGGACACAAAATTTTGGCACTATTTTTCCGTGTAGTAATGGGAAAAAATCCACACGTGTATGCATCAATCAGAGTTATGGTATCTACAGCCAATCAGAGGAAGAGGAGCTCACAACCAATCAGTGAGCAGCAAGGAATAGCCTCGTTTCTGCTTTGATCTTTTTAGGGGCATTATGCTTCTTCTTTAAGTTTGATATTAAAGCTGCCTTTTTAAATATGTTGTTTACATTTTTGACTGCCAGATTTAATCCTTCTTTACTTTAGGGTATGTAGTGACCAGAAAGGTATCTAATAGTGTCTGGATTTCTTGATTATTGATTGCTTTCTGGTATTCCTCTGTGCTGTTTGGCCCCCATCTGTATGATTGATTGATGTTGTACAGCTTACTGGGAGGGTTGTGGGACAATTGTTTCTTGGTGTTCTGGGGGACTGTGAGTAATGGCATTGGCTCTACACCAAGATTCCTGAAGGATTATCATGTCGATGTTTTTTATCCTCTCTTGGAATTCCAGGGTTGAACTTTTTAAGCCAAAAGCAGAGGAGTTCAGGCCCTGGATATTCCACATGCTAATGGAAAATGATTTATGCATTTATTGTACCTAAGGAACTTATTTGTTTTAAAACAGACAAACAATGTTGGAATATATACATTATTTATATAATTATTGAGATGGTACTAATATTTATACTAATCTACTTAAAATATATTTTTACATTTGTGATTTTAACTATTAGAAATAAAATTGGTACATTACATACAGTATATTAAGTTATTTAGCTCAGCAGTCTAGTGCAGATGAGACTGAGGAGATTTCTTATCTCGCCCAGGTCCTCTGTGTTCCCTGGGTCCCTGAGTGCCGCTGCGTAGCTGGGGTACCGCTGCTGTACTGGGCCGGGGGGAGGCTGTGTTCGCCCAGGTCTGGGCTGGCCGGGTTTCTGCTGCCAGGGTATTGGGTGCGGTGGGCAGGCTCCCGGCGATCCTGATTGGCTGGGCTGGTGTTGCTGTGTGTGCGGTGGGTAGGCTCCAGACGTCCCTGGTTGGCTGGGCTGGTGTTGCTGATACTGTAGGTGGGGTTGCCCAGCTGCAGCAGGCCTTGGAAGGATACGCTGGCTTCTGGGTGGTCCGGCGATGTGGGGTCCGGGGGGATGAGTGCTGGGCGGCCTTCTGTTCCGGGGAGTGTTAATAGAAGGTCTGCCCAAAGCTGTGTCCTTTAGCGCTTTTGCAAAGATGGGAACTGCCTGTTTGTGCAGGTGAACATGGTCGTAGAGGTTGTAGGTTCCGAGGGTAGAGTGGTGTGCCAGGTGGACGTTGGCCATAGGTGCACATCCTCGTGAAATTTCAGCGTTCACCTTGTGGACTGTGAGAGGATGAAAATCTCTCCAGAGCAGGAGGGTGGAAATGATAATTTTACTATTTGGGAAGGCCTCTGTTGCCTTCTCTGCCACTCTCCTGATGGACCCAGCCATCCTCTCCTGCTGTGCTCTCAGGTCATTGGTCCCCGTGTGTGGATTATAATGTGGCTGGGGCTGCCGAGTTGTGATGGGGAGAGTATCTTTAGGGCCTCTCCTGTTGGGGGGCACCAGATTTTTGAAACAGCTCTGCCAGGGAATAACTGCTCCTCATTTATGAATTTCCCGTTCAAGCCAATTAATACAGCAATCTTTGTGCTGGTTGGAGTTGCTTCGGTTGTGCCCTGCTTGCTCTGTGTTGCTGGCGTTTGCGCAGCTGTGACTGTATCCTGAGTGGTGTGTGGGTCAGGGGAGGTAGGTGCACTGCTAGCTGGTGTACGTGTGCTTGTGCTGGTAGCTGTCTCTGTGTTTACCTGGGACTCTGCTGCTGGGGGGAGTTGGTTGTGGATGGGGGACTGTCAGTCTGGGTCTCTTTACTGTCTATGTGAACAGTGTTGGAGATGGTAACGGAGTGCAGCTGCTCCTCCAGGTTTTGTACAGTCCTGTCACTGTGCTGCAGCTCCACCCTCACTGCGGACAGCTCCCTCTCTACAGTCTCTCTGTCTTCCTGCAGCGCCCTCACCTCCTCCTTCAGCTCCCTCACCTCTCTCTGTGTCTCTGTCAGCTCCCTGCTCACCTGGCGGAGCTGCTCTTTAAGGAGCTCTGTGTCCTTGCTGGCAGTGAGGTGGGTCAGCACCAGGTCCATCAGCTCCACCAGCTCCACTTCCTGCAGGGAGAGGCTCTCCCTCATCAGGGCCATGGCGCTGTGGAGGCTTCTCTGGGCTGGATCCTCTGGGTCGGGCTCATCCTCCACATGGGCAGGGGGGGTTGGACTGGGCTTCTGGGGCTAGAGCCAAACTTGGTTTTTATGGATGTTTTTGGGTGATTTGGTGTGGCTCAGGCGTCTCTGTTTGGCTCTGTCTGTGTGTGCTCTCTTTGCTGTGGTCTTAAAGTCATTTGCAAATGAGCCGAGAGCCTTTTCACTGCCCTGAATCAGAATGGTTCCATTGTGATATATTTTTATTGATAATTTAGGATTTTGTGGGTTGTGGATTTTGTCCTCATCTTCAAAAGTCAGAATTTGCCTTCCCTTGCAAATGCCTCTCAGCAGAGTAAATTTAAAATATTGCTTAAAAGCATGATGCCAGACGTCTGGGTGCTGTGTATAAAACAGCAGGTTTGAGATGACACTCCTGTCTTCATATTGTACATGATCTGCAGCCATTTTCTCAGGGCAGCTTCTTAGTACTTTATCTTTGTACTTCTTTATGGCCTGTTTAGTGGTCAGTGTCTCTGGGTAAGTAATTTCAAATGGATGGGGGAGGGGCTCTGCGGCTGCAGCCATTCTTAACAACACTATACTATTAGCTGCTAACAATGGTAATGGCTTTTTCCTCATCTTCTTTGCCAATAAATATATAAAATTGTACTTTTTTCAAAATATTTGATTTGGGGGCTTACCCAGGTCTTATGTCCTCTTTTCTTTTCCTTTTGTAATCTTATTCTTTTCTTGTTTTTTTTTTTTTTCTTGGTCAGGTTTGCCTTAAGCTTTAGCTTCTCTTAGCTTCTTTTAGCTGTCTGGTCAGTAAAAGTTGTTTTCCTATAATTTTGTCTCAATTTGTCATTAGATTTTGTTTTGGATTTGTTCTTGACTCGTTTTTAACCAATTATACTATATATTCCAACTGTTTATCTGATTTAAAACAAACAAATTATTTAGAGGTTCAGGAGCTCATGTAAGCATGACCTCTCCCTCTCTCTTTTTAATATGCATATGATTACGTGGTGTCTGCATACAAATACAAATTAACGTATGAAGTCATCTAAGGACTTCTAGCGACTTTTAAAGGAGGCCTTAGCTACTTTCCATAGAAAATATTTGGAAACACTGACCACGACACTTCTTCACACATGCGGTACAGACATGGTTAAGTGAACTGCAAAACCTGTTTGTAGCCAGCTGCTCTCAGCAATCCAATTCAAACTGTTAATACCTTTTGATTCTTGTTCATTCTTTTCTCTGGTTCTTATAAGTTATATTAGTAGTCTTGTATAGTTTCACAGTTGAGTTTGCACGTTTTGCAAGCTGTGTGTTTGAGTGGAATAAACAAAATTTACATAGAAAATGTAAAACAGCAGTGGCATAAAAGGCTTAATACAGGTACAGTATTTATTCCAGCTCACTTGGTGGCCATTGGTTTAGTGATTAGCCAGCTAGCTAGCCAGCATTTTTGTATAGCCGTTTCCGTGGATAAAATCGCATTTATAATTGTTATTTTCTGATAAAAACATTTAATTCATATTCAGGGAGACAGCCAACTACTCGCAAGTTTGATGACACGTGTAGCCGTTTACTAATACCATCAGGCTGGAAAATAACCCGTTAAACCAGAGAAATGGCAGAGTTAGAATCTTTATCGTCGCAGAACTCAGCAAGGCTGGCAGCTTTGGACGCAGCAACGGAACTTCAAGCATGTCATACCGGGCGCAACAGCTGTTTTGGAATGTCATCGTTTTTGGAGCCCGGATCAAAATCGGCGTGACAGTACCACATGAGACATTTGTTTAGTGTTACAGAGTTTAATTATTTATTTCTTTTTCATGGGGTAATGGCCCCGGATTCTCTTACAAAAATTGGATGCTGTAATTGTATTCCTTTTGCCCCCCCCCCCCCCCCCCCTCCCTTCTCAAAATTAAACCACGCCCTTGTTTACATACCATATTTATGAAAAGCTACATTTTTGTTGTTGCCCACCAAAATTGATCCAAATGCCCACCCAAAGATGACATCCTAGTAACACCTCTCTGTATCTGGTGGGTCTTTTTCTTCAGGTGCCTTGTGCGTTGCACGCTTGGGCGATCATGGCTTCCCACATCGAAAGATCCCTCGCAGCGTCAATAATGATGTCTCGTACACTTAAGTCTGTTAGTTCTTTCACATCGTCTATTTATTTTGCCTTCCTCTTCCACGTTTCCCAGGCATACGTCCTTGTAGTGTAAGGCATTTTATTTCTCCCTTTCTGATGACATGGCCCAGGAATTTAAGTTTTCTCTCATTTAATGTTCCCATTAATGATCTTTTTGTGTGGGCGCATTGGAGTACTGCCTCATTAGTTATCCTATCTCGAGGGGTCAAATTGGGATTTGGGTGAGGTAGGTGGGTGAAAAAAGGTAAAAGCCAATGAATGTCTCAGCTCAAAATAGTTGTATCTTTAATGTAGCCTACTGTGCACATAATCGTAATTAAGGAAAACAATGTTTTAAAAAGAATGTATACTATTGATGCAAGCTTTTACATAAAATATTTCAAGTTTATTGAGTGTCATTAATGCTGAGAATTTTTTACCCACGAAAAAATCGGTCATCCTCCTCTTTTATCCTCCCTTTCTTCCTCCTTTATCCATCTTAAACTGTCGAATTGAAACAAAATAAAGCCAGCGGCGACTGGTGAGCTGAAAATTGGTGATGCGCAAAATTTTCCTTTAATTTAATTTAACTAATCATTGATCTCAAACTGTTTTAATTCATTTTCAGTGATTAACAAGCATGCAAACGATCCGACTAAGCAATTGGAAAGTGACACACAGCTTCTTCACATGGTGTTAGGGAGATAAAATGATAAATGCGATTTAGAAAAATCCGTTTTAATCACTAAGCAGTGGCGGGGTCTTCCCCCGATTTTCCTTGAGTATCAATGCAATTAATCCACAAAATAGGCTACTCAATAGCAATACTATCATATATAGCCAGCTCTCCCCAAATAGGCAGTTTTAGCGAGTAGAATAGGCCTTATAGCCTACATTTATTTTCATTTGCAGTACGAAATTGTGCACATTTTTAATCAACATTATTTGGGGATACATGCACTTTTTTCTTCGCACTCGAATTCATGGCTAATATCTGCAATGCGTAGATTGTAAACAAAACTGAAGTGCAGATTTTGTTTTTGCTGGTTATTCTGGAAGCTAACACGGTAGATAACAGACTGGTGTATCTTGTTTGTTAAGTGTAGACTACTTGGTGATTAAAACGGATTTTTAAAGGATAAATTGAATTTATGATTTAATCCCCCTAACACGGTATGAAGACGCTGTGTGTTAGGCTACTTGCCATTTGATTAGTCCGATCGTTGGCACGCTTGATAATAAAGGAAAAATTACTAATGAAAACAGGTTGAGATAAATAATTAGTTTAAAGGAAAGTTTTGCGCCCCGAAAATTTTCAGCTCACCAGTCGCCGCTGAATAAAACGTTATGTATGTAGGAAATATTCAATCCTATCTTAGCTGCTGACCAGCAACCTGCTGATTTTGCTCAAGCAATCAAAGTTACCGTTAATAATAGCCGGCGTTCGTGGGGGCTGTTTATTCATCTCTCTTGAAAATGTTGCACAGATTAAATTAGATGTTAATGAAATTACCTACCGCGTCCGCTTCCAAACAATAAAGACAATCAACAATATTTTTCTTTCTGCTCCTGTCCATTTTTCGACTATTCCTCCAGAGTTTTTTTTTCTTCGCATTTTTGATTGGTTGAGCGAGTAACTGGCTAGAGGGAACACATGGACTGGAGCATACGAAAAATGGACTGGATTGTCATAGTTATTTGTAAAACTGCCGGTCAAATTTATTTATTTATTTATTTACCAAAGGTGAAATTTGGGCGTCCACCCCCAATTTAACCCCTGCCTATCTCTATATGATATTTTCAGCATTCGTCTAAGAAACCACACTTCTTCTGCTTCTAAGTTTCTATGGAGTTCTGGTGTTATAGTCCATTTTTCTGAAGCGTACAGCAAGATTGACCAGATGTAGCATTTCAGTAACCTGAGCCTTGTAAGGCTGTCAAAGGTGCCATGAAATTGAGTTCGAATATTACCTTTGGTAATTAGTTAGAGTTCGAATATATTCGAATATCATTTGCCTATAATTCACAAAAATAAGCTGCTTATTGTCGGGCGCAATATGCACGGGACGCTCCCTCTAAACTGGCGTGCGGGTTATTTCCCACAAGCGGGCAGTAGAATAGAGGACATCGGTGAACTTTCATACTAGGTTACTACATCTGGCTGGGGCCTCATTTATAGAACGTATTTTAGATCAACTTTGTGGCGCGTACGTAGAAAATCACGTCAAAGTAGTGATTTATAAAATTTCAACATGACTCCATTTGACTGTGGAAACGGTTGTGGCTCTCAGGTCTTCACTTCGCGTATGCACGCGAGTTCATTATATAAATGAGCCCTCAGCAGTTTCTATGGCCTAATGTGCAAATGAATAAAGCACTTTCTCGTGGATGTAATTTGCCACAACTCGGCATTTATTAATCACAATAATAGGGAAATGATTGTTTATAGAAAATCCCTGTTTATTAACACAAAAACTATTTAAACGGCTAATACCTGTAGCCTAAAACAACATAAATTCCTTACTCTGTTCAGTTTGTTTAACTTCTTTCATCATCCAATTTTTATCAAAATCTTCAGAACAGAAAGGAAACATAGCCTGCCATGGGAACATTATTTAGCCTAAATTGTTAGCTGACCAGATCTGTTGAACGAAGTGGAAAAAGAGACTGCCTCGTGAGTCTAGCTGACCAGTAACGTTAGCTGTCAGCTGAAAGTATCACGGAGGTTATTGGCAAGGAAAACCAGACGATCCACTTGCCCTGGATCCAGGGCCGAACGTTTTTTGTTGACAGAGGAAGTAACGTTAGCCCAGGAAATGAACTTTGCGTGCATGAACATGATTCGCCGCATGAAATTAAGCCTGTATATTCATGTATATATATTCATTAGATCCAAAACTAATATTCTAATGCTCAAATTTAGGTTCGAACTTAAAATAAATAAATAAAAAAAAGATTTTCGAATAGTTTTAGAACTTAGAATATTTTTTGACAGCCCTAGAGCCTTGTTATCATAGAAATGTCTATTGGTAAGAAAGAGTTTCTTTTTTTGGAAGTTTGTTTTAGCAATGGCAATTCTTTTTGTTTCTGTTTTGCTTCTAGTAGAGATATGAAGCTACCAAGGTAATTGAAGCTGGCCTTTTGCTCAATCACTTGGTTACCTGTGTACATTTGGCAGTTGGGAGTATCTTGCTGTTTTGATATTACCATACATTTGGTTTTCTTACGGTTAATGGTGGGTAAACTTTTAAAACCCGCTTGAGAAATGAATGGCTCAATTTAATGGACAACACTGCCATCGTATGGTAGTTAATTGAAATATTTAAATAACGATACGGAAACGAGAGTAGATCTTCACGCCACCGTTTGTCGCGTCTTGTGCACTTGGCAGAGTAAACAAGAGCGCCAACCCTGAATTTTTTGTCCGCGAGAACCATATGTGCAGCTAAAGCGGTACCCATGGTCTGTTTTGAATGGGAATCATGCAGTGGCTTAAGTATGGTATTTTGCGTACAACCTGTCATGGTCCTGTGTTCCAGTTGTCTGTCTTTCCCTTGTTGGGCCGCCAGATGGCGGCACTTCTGTTTTGTGTCCTGCTCCCCCCTGTTAATTGTATTATTAGTTTCAATTATTCCATTGGCTGTCTCGTTCTCCCTTCCCTCTCTGTGGCCTGATTGTTCACTGTGCCCTCCTGTGTCTCGTCAGTGTCTGTATTTAAGTTTCCCTTCCCCTGGACTCAGGTGCTGGATCCTTGTTGCTTGTTGCTCTTTGTTGGTTTGTGAGTCGGTCGGTTTGTTGCCTGTTTCCCTGCCTGCTTCTTCCTGCCTGTTGCCTGTTCCCTGTTCCTTGCCTGTTCTACTCTTTGTATTTTTGTTCCCCTGTGTTTTTGAAGTCTTTCTTTGTGTTTAGCCAAAGTTGCCCTGCGAGGCTTTTTGTTCCCTTTTTTCCCCTGTCTAAGTAAAGTTTTGTTCTTATCATTTGGAGTTTTGCGTTTTCACTCTGCGCTTGGGTCCTAACCCCCCGCACCCCTGACACAACCAATTAATCATTTTAGAACGTTTAAGAACATGATTATATTTCCTGTCACTTAATTGCATTTTCATGTGAATTTCCTTGACCATCTAGGAATTATGAATATACCCGTTAAACAATAGACTCGTTTAGTAAGCAAAACTGCTCACTCCTACTTCCTTTTTTTGTGGGAAAAAATCCTGTTAATTTACATTCAAAGCATAGGCCTAGTTCTGCTTTCTCTGTAATCTCGTAGTTTATGTAATTGTGAAATCCACTGAGTTGATGTATTCACTCTGCCACTTCCTTTCTACTGCAAGTTGTGGACGAGGTTCTCCAATGATTTTTGACAATTCTGTCTTCTCATATGTCCATCACTTTTGGTCATGGTAATCCGTTAATGAGACATATAGGCCTACATTCATCCCATAAATGGGTTTACATTTTAACTACAGCTGGATGTGGATTCCTTCGTATTCCAAACAGTTAATATGCTGGCAAACATGTCCCAAATAGTTAATATATGCTGAGCTGCTCTTTTCTGTGCTAAAATAAACTTTAAATATTTATAACCTTCATTTCTCCATATTCCTTTGGAATATGTGTCATCATATGAATCACTGCTTTCTTTTCAATACTCACCAAATACCCAATTTACTTCAGTGCATTGGATATAGGTTGTGTGTCACACAGAGAGATTAATACTGACATTAGTTAATGTAATTGTTGATGTGTAGAAAATTTTGTTCAGAGATCTACCCAGAAGAACTAGGCACTGCAGAATGTTTTCCATTTATTTAAATACGATGTACTTTGGTGTTACCTCTGCACCACCTGCAATAAGCACTTGACCTGAAGTGCCATGCAACTGCCCTCTAGCCAAAGCACACATAACGAATCCAGGCCTACTGAAGGATGCAGATTAATGAAACACCAGATTATCTGCAGATGCACAAGGAGTTGCAAGGCAAACTGCTGTAGTAGTAATCGCAGAAAACCTGGCTTACTTAGGTCCATATTGCATATGAAATCAACTGTGTCCCGCTGCAATGCAGCGGCCTCCCCTCACAGCTGGTGAGACTATGTTTTGTTATTTTTCTACCAAAATATGTCTTTTTGATTCTACTAATGACGGTCATACCTCTATGCATTCAGTGCAAAAATTAATAGTTGTGGAATGGCAATGTGCGCTTTATATGTCTTTGTACTTCATGAGTGTGACATTTTGTCCTATTGTACGCTTGTTTCCTTTACAGCATTAAGATCAAACGTGGAGATGTGGCTCCATGCATGACGGAAAGAGTTTACACGGTTTTCTTGTCTTTCATATAGGTCGCCCTATAGATGGCACTATCGCGTTAGCAACTATCGTAAACGTACGCAAAGAGCAGCTCGTCTTGAGACTTTAATCTTCGTGTAATTATGTCGGTGTACTTATATGTGAATTAAATATATAATATAAATAGGTTATATACGACCCATAACCCGAGGGGACACTTCTAAACAGCTCCAGTCATTTGTCTTAACCATGGTTGCACTACGCTCCGCTGCCTTCACTGCGCACGTGCCCCTAACAGGAAGAAGCCAGGAGCAACAGATGAGACTTCACCCTGCAACAGACACATTTCGTCTCTTCGGTTCGGGGACAGTGTGTTTGCAATCGGTCGAGGAATATTTCCGTACAAAATCTGCTTCTTTGGAATTTGACAGATACATTTTGTACTCATTCTAGTTTTAATTCTCTTCACCCGAAGTTTTGGAGTCATGGTCACTCTTGCTGCCAGGTTTGCGAAAGTTCTATTATTTTGATTTCAGATTTTATTTTTACAACGGGATGTTAGCTCTACAACATGTAAGTTTAGGGATACCTGATTAATTGGAGATGGTCCTAGAGACGACTTGAAACACCCAGTCAATAAATATGAATGCCCTGGACCACGTCGAGGATTGTTCGTGAGCGAAGTCATGTTTTGATTTGAAGAAATGTAACTCGCTATAGTTTTCTAGGTTGCACTGAAGCTACTCGTATAATAGTTGGCTATTGCATTACAGTACCTTCGAGATCACATGATTGCATTGCACACTTGACAACGAGCAGTTTTATTCCCTGTTCTGTAACTATATACATTACATCGTCATTTTCTTTGTGAGAATGCGGATCAGTGGTGGCGGAACGTGAGTAATGTGCCAGGGATAAAGGGTATGTTTTGCGCGCTTCCAGGAGGCCAACCTGTTTGTTTTATTAATAGGTTAGTCCCATGGTTGGTACTTTTGGCATGTAACTAACAACAACATACTTAGAAACGAGACTTTCGTCGCAAAAAATAGACCAATGGCATGTTCTCATCAAGAGTGTTTGTTTCTTAGTCGGCAAATTGCCGATTCATATGGTACATGCATCAGTTAATTGTGGCATGATTTTGTATTATTCATAACTGCAGTCCGTTGTAAGATTCTATCTTTCCTTTAACGCATATTGCCAGCGGAGGGGTTTGAGAGACACGCATCCACATGTCATCCCCTTAAAACTATCACTTTATTTATAAGGACGTTAATTTATTATATTGATGGTATATCCCTTCACATTATGAAGATGAAAAGTGCTATTATACATTCGTATTTAAAACTTGCGTAAGTAGACTAGTAGAATCTCTACCTTGCACTGCGTACTGGACATCTTCCCGCTTTAGTACAAATTTGATTTTCCCCGCGCCTGTTATAATTGGAAACTTTAGATGTGTTTGTGTGGGCAAACTAAAAGAGTCCACGGAATGCAAATGGTGGTTGTGAATGTCTCGTTTGTTCACATACTGAATTGCATTCCCACAGGCCTGTTGGCAGATTTTTAGGCAGTACCGTCTGTCTGGAAACCAGAATCTGAATTCCTGTAGACTGAAGTAGGGCTAAGTCTTTAATGAAAAACAGATGAAGAGTACAGCTGTTGCCTAGCCTAGTGTATTGTCTCGTCTGAAACATTTACAGCTCTTCCTGCGTGGAAACGAGCATATGTAGGCCTGTGTGTGTGAGAGTACCGAATTTATTTGAGATTCACATACAGTAGTTCACGTGAAGTGAATTTAGGTGAGTAGTGAATACAAGTAATTTAATAAAAAGTCAGGAAAGGCAGCTCAAGCACATGGAAGAGTTGCAGTATCCTTCTTTTTACAAACATTGAACATCATTCACAGGATCCACCTGTAGTCCCACTTGTTCTGCTGCTAAACGCCTTTCATCCTAACGCTGAAGAAAGCCCTTGATCACAGCAATCAAGTATCGAATAATCGCACGTTAAGGGGTCCTATCCGGTTATCCAATTGTGCCTTATGTCACTATGTTGGTGGAAAGAAGTTATATTCCTATAATGAAGTTGTGAAGTTTGTCAATGGTGGGAAAATGGTCTTGCTCCAACTATATCTTTGAGACATAATTTGTAGTAGTATGGCTAGCCTATTATTATTTATTTGTTCAATGTTCCTTATAAGGACCCTCAAGGCATGATACGTGCATGCATCTGCAGATGATCATATCACTGAGCAGGTATTTGTACTGATCTAAAATTTTCCATCCAAATGTATGATTCATTTCTAATGCATCAAATTGGGACCCTGTTTCTCCATGTAGAACCAGAAAGGCTTTAAAGAAACACAACCCACAGAATTTAAATACTTATTTTAATTATTAAAACATATTAATGTATGTATAATTTTGTTAAAATGCTTATTAATCCTGTACAGTACTTAAAACATAGAATTGTTGATGAATAAGTTTTACTCCACAAATATCAAATTTGTTTTCCTTCATTGATGTTTGGTTGCTTATAACAGCACTGCCCAGGTGTGCAGAGCTTAAAATGGTAGCATGAATTGCATTTTTTCATCTGTTCTCTAATTAAAACCATGTCAACAGCTTCCATATTTTCCATGCTTCAGCTGTTAATGAGGCACGTGTTTGTGCATGAATCTTTACGTTAATGTTGCACAGTGGTTCTAAAATGCACAACAGACCTGTTATACCTATAGAATACACTGTCGACTGTTGTGTGAATATGGTTTTATGGCTATGTTTTGAATACTTAAATATAACCATGGGGTGTGGGCTCTCCAGTCCTTTAAGCTGTGGTTGTTTAGATTGAAATATAGTTAATGAATGAATCATCAGTTGTTTTTTTTCTTCAGCAAACCAGTACCTTAATGGCCACCTTAACTGGAAATTAGCCTGCTTAGATCCTGATAGACTTGGATCAACTTCTGTTCCCAAATCTTTTTTCAAATTGAAAACTTTCTAATTTTGTTCCTCCGATTAAATATTTCTCTTTTGTCTTATTTGTCCCAAATGTGCAAGTTTTAATTTTGCTATAGATAATGCAATTTGCCAGGTTTCTGCCAACACCTGGATTCTGTTGAAATCTTGGATTACTTTAGTAGATTCCTACGCAGAAAACAGAGAGCACAGGCATATACATTTTTAATTTGTTTTAATTGTGGGAGACAGTTCCAAACCTCAGTGGTTTTTTAACTCTGAAGGAAACTGGGAATGGTTCTACACGTGCAATTTCAGAAATGGTACCATCTCAAGTTCATGTTTTTAAAGGTTAACATTGGTGACAGATGTTGGATAAAATATGCTCTTGAATAACAGGGTACTGGAATTATAATGTATTATAGATCCAGAATAGGTAGGCCTGAAATATGAATCTGCATCTGAATGTGTCATGGAGAATGCATTCTTGTGGTTTATTTTGATAACTTAAAATAATACTCCCAGATGCTTATGTGAATTATTCAGGTAATTTAAATGTGATAAAAGGTTGTGTTTTATCAACATGTGATTTCAGATATGCCCTAAAAATTAAAATTCTAAATTGCGCAGAGGAGTCCTGTACTCATGCAGGCGTCTGGTTGATTTTTGTGTGAATGAGTGAACGTAGGATAACCCTCTCCTCTACCCAATCTTGATTCAACCTCAAAAGGAATTGAAGTTGACGGCTGGTCAATGACAGGCTAGACTTGGGGAGACACCTCCAACAGGTACTTTCCATTGAAATCCGGCTGCAGGCAGGGTGTGAGCTGTGGTTTAGTTAGGGGGACACAGGTATTCTGCTGGAACTGCTTTCTTACACAAACCTGCGTATGATTCTCCACTTTTATTAAAGGATGTTTTAATGCATTTTGGTTTCATTATGTAGAAATAACAGCACTTTTCATACATAGTCCCCCATTTCAGATCACCATGATATTTGGGACAAATAGCTTCACAAGTGTTTCTGATTAGTTGTGTGTTCAGTTGCTTCTTTAGTGCCAGTATGTACAGGACAGATAAATTACAGGGTTCCCACTCGTCCTGACAAACCATGAAAACCTGGAAATTTATCGACTAGTTTTCCAGTCATGGAAAACACCTGGAAAATTAGAAAATTTACAAAATGTCCTGGAAATATTTGTGAGGTCCTGCAAAATTGTAGACTAGGCTATAAGTCAAGCTATTAAACAGTATGTTTATAGCTGAGATTGCATGTTCTTCTGTATTTTTTCTGTATTTTTCTCCACTTTTCTCATTTTTATTAGCTGCTGAGATTACACAGCAGCACAAAGTTTTGAATGGTTGTGGTACTTGCACATTGTTCCCCCCGGCTTTGGGCTACCATTGTCCATGTTTCATGTCTGTGAGTCTAAGTCATGGAATTTGTCCTTGACAAGTCCTGGAAAATGATTTCCTAAAATGAGTGGGAACCCTGAATTAATTACAATCCTATTTTTTTGTCATACTTTCCGTCTGACATTTTGGCCAATTATTATTTGTCAGACAAATGCATATACCAGCCAATAGCTGCGTGTGCATGCATGTGTGGTGCATGTGTACATGCATGTGTGTGTGTGTGTGTGTGTGTGTGTCTGTCTGTATGTAGTCAGCAAAACCTGAAAGACTAGTGTAAAGATATTTAGAGTATTTTGACTCCACACATGTCCAGTGCAGCTTGTGCATGTGGAATGCAACACCACATTACCATGAGAAAGTTAATCGACTCACACTAAGTTGATGACAGTTTCAAAAATAATAAATCCTCAGTTTGGTTCAGATCTGGTGACTGCGAAGACAGTTACATAACAAACCATTAGGCGGCTACTTGTGTACTGCTTTTGGGGACATTAGTAGGCACCCCTCTGTCAGATATCTAGTTTAGAGATTATTGCCTTTGAGTGAGAGAAAATATAATTTGATATAGCAAACCATAGGAATGTTTTCCCTCTTTTCCCTCCACCGGCATAAGAAAGAATGTCTTTAGGCAAATAAAAGTCATGCTATGGGTCTTACTTCTCTATAGAAATCTAAAAGTGTCATATCTTCTCTTCCGGAAGGTATTATTACCTTCTGAAGAAACACAACACCAGAACTGTTGGGGGGTCAGGGGCCCAGTGTGGCCACAGAATGCCACAAGGATCATGGTTTCTGTTTTGATTTTAAGTCTGAATGCCAAGCTATGACATTCAATTGGAATCATCTCATTTACATTTTTATAGGCAGTTCAAGTGGAGGTTAGTGTGTTACGATTGGCCTTGTCTCATAGAAAATATTTTGCCTGAAGAGGTTGCACTATTGGTTGGATAACTTTAGTGTGTCCATCTGCACCAATGACGTTGAAAACAAATAGCCTACTGTGCAAAAACCATTGTAATAAATGATATAATGTAACATATGGAAATATTTGGAACATAATCTATGAGGTGTGTTGAGCCTGTATCTGCCAACATACCAGTTCTCATATGCACATAGATTCTCCAGCTGTCTTTAGATATCCATAATATAAACAACCCATTTAATGTAATATTATAATGGCTTAATTGTCCCCTGGGCAGCTGGATGGCTCATTCGGTTAAGGCATCATACGGTGGTGCATTGATGAGCCTCATTGTGTCAGATCGAATCTGGACTATGTCAGTGCCCATTGTGGCCATTAGCTACACAAGGGTGAAGCGCAGTTGGCGATAGTGTCACCCAGGAACGGGAAAGGTTGTATTGTCCCTATGGGTATCTGTAATAAGAATGACCAGGTTCATTTGGTTTGGATAAGGTTACTTTGATTGTACTTTTCTGTCACCTCCTTAATGTATTTGTAATGGGAACAATTACTGTATGTCAGGTTTCAAAGAGTTTCTTGCGTGAAGTCATGAGTTCAAATGGTTTCAGTTGTATGGTATGTTTTTGGATTGCTCTAATTTGCTGTGGACTTCAGTACCACGTTACATCTTCTCAAAATGGTTATGACCATTCCGATATGAAAACTTTGCTAAATTGCTATTAACCTACCGCCTTCAGAACCTTCAGTGCTCTACGTCTCTCCATATACCTGGCCATCATCACACATGGTTCATCATAGCAAAGATCGCATTTTTTCTTGAAAACAAAATTCCGTTATGCAACTTGTGTATTTGTTAACACGCTCAGACTTGTCTATCAGGAATTCTTCACACCTGAAGACCACTATTTAGATTTTTTTCCACAGTTTCATTAACATAACTCAGGGGAGGAGACCCAGGGGCAGACCTAGGACACGCTGGAGGGATTATATCCACCGCCTGGCCTGGGATCGCCTTGGGATCCATCGTGGTGATGGGTTGACGGAATTCGCTGGGTAGGGGGATATCCTGCTCTGCTTGCCCTGTTGACACCATGACCCTGATATGGACCAAGCAGTTAGAAAATGGACACTCTGGGGCACTGTGCTACAACTGCCTGATCAGCTAGAGACAGGCTTTGTGGTATAACCAAGGAGCTTGGTGTATACCAAAATTCAAGACTGGGAGTTCTCTAGGACTCAGGCTTCATGTGAGGCAGTATGCCCCTGCATGTCTGTCTCTTGAACATATCTAACACATAGTGGGGCCTTGGAGATGACCATTCAGCAGTCTAAAGAGGGTCTTGATGTGGTAGTGAGGAGGGATAGGTATAAATGCTCTGTGGACTTCCCACAACCCACTCTGCCATTGTTATAATGTGGCTCTCGCCACCTTTGGACCTGGGCTAGGAGGGGATATTCAGGGTCTATTCAACCAGACTGACCACGGGGGTCCCAAGGTTCACCTTTTCCTTCACCTTCTCGCCTTACTTCGGGTTTCTATGTTTTTCTATTTTTTTTATATGGATTTGACTGGGGAATATTGACTGGGGCTTGTTGTGCACTTGAAGTATTCTCCCCACAGTCTTTTCTCATTGTTCCCTTTGAGGCTTACAGTCTTTATATTTGTTTTCTTTGCGGCCATATTGTACATACAACCTTTACAAAAATCCTCCTCTGTTGACTTGGGCCGTGGCCTTCTCATGGTTTCTTGAGAGGTTACGACAGGTTCCCTCTCTTTTCCCCGTTAACCTAAGGGTTTAATGTGGTGAATGAGTGGCAGTTTCATGATGAAACTTTCCTTGATTTACCACCTCGGGGGTCATCTTGGTGCATTTCCAATGCCATGTACTGTAAGGAGTCGCTTTCTCTGGCTTTACATATGGGCTCAATTGCCAGCTTGACATCCAACTGGTAGGCCTTTCTAATTCTCTAAAATCCCAACCCCTCCAAAATGACAATATTAAACTGCTATAGCTAAGTGAGTTTGCATTGTGGTTTCTCAGTGTTTTTATCTTTCTCGCTCAGTTTTGTTACCTGAAAATGTACCATCAATGTAAGTTAACTTATGCAAACCTTGAACCACAATATAAATCGGTGTAAATCCATAAATTATGCTTTTTCAGTCCTAAAATAGACACATGAACTTAAAAAGCGATTTGTGGCGAGTTTATGTCGAGGTCTTGTTGCCGTCAAAGTTGTTACTGCACCCAGGGGTAATGCAGTGAAAGTGAACATTTTTGTTCAGGCACTTCTGATGTCATGGCCTCTAATGTCTGACAGCATGTAAAGAAAAGATGTGAGATGTGGTGGAACCATTACTCTGACATTATGAAGAGATGGAAAAGGATGTGGTTGTGCGAGCTAGTTATGTTTCGGGCAATCAAACTGAATTCACTTGGAACTTGTTTTCTTGTATTTTTAACTGCTGCGGCGTCTTATATGTCTCATTATCATTTTTAAAAAATCTCCTGAACTTCCTGGAGCGTTTCATTTCCCCTTCAGTGCACAGCTGTAAGGTCCTGCTGTGCTGTACTGACTGCTGTGTGACTTTCCCTTTTTCTCTTTTATTTTCTGTGCAAAGCATTCAAGTCTCCAGTCCTCCGTTGTGAAATGCTTATTCACCGTGGCTAAATATCAGCTGTGAAACTGACACTCACACAGTTTTTAATGTGCTTCAGAACTGTTCATTTTGTTTTTATATATTGCACTCAGCGTGTGCCTAACAGTCTCTCTGTTAGGGACGGGGTGCCTGTGCTACAGCGTTTTCATCATCGTTTTGACACTTCCAGGGGCCCTCTCCTGTTATAGAGTCTTGAGTAAACGTTGAGGTTGAATGGGAGTTGTCCATACGGAGCTGCGGAGCTGCCTATAAATAACACTTTTATTATTTTATAATTAATTGGCAGTATGCATGGTGATGCCTGGCATTGTGCATGGTGACTCTTGGCATTGCACATCATAAGCTTAGGCTTGTGTACGGCTGCTCGGCCATGGAAACCAATTTCAGGAAGCTCTTGATGAACAGTTCTTGTGTTGATGTTGTTTCCAGAGCTTGTTTGGAACTGTGTAGTGAGTGCTGCAACCAAGGACAAATGTTTTTTATGCTCTTCACGCTTCAGCACTCGACGGTCTTGTTCTGTGAGGTTGTGTGGCCTATCGCTTCACGGCTGAGCTGTTGTTGCTCCTATATGTTTCCACTTCACAGCACTCGCAGTTGACTGAGGGGCATCTAGCAGGGCAGAAATTTGACAAACTGACTTGTTGAAAAGGTGGCGTCCTATGACAGTGCCACGTTGAAATTCACTGAGCTCTTCAGTACGACCCATTCTACTGCCAGCGTTTGTCAATGGAGATTGAATGGCTGTATGTTTGATTCTATGTGCCTGTTAGCAATGGGTATGCAGGGTCTCCCCCAGAAAAGTTGTTAGGCCCGGTGGCAAGTATCTTTTGACAGCGCCTGGCGCGGGCCGGCGGCCAAGTGTCTTTTTTGACGAGGGCCCGGCGCGGGCCAGCGACAGACTGATGGCAGAATTAAGGTAGGGCCCTATAGTTTCTGTGATAACTGAATCACGGACAGAATAATGGAATTGAGAATTTAAAAAAGCTATGACACAGATTCCATAGGGCCCTACATTAAGTCAGTGCTAAAAGCTGACTGGAGATTTGAAAACATGACTGCGTAATGTGAATGTTGTTATAAATAAGTCATTTATTCAATACACATTTTAAAAAATCAACAACTATTTACAGCATAGCAGAGTCTTAGAAAGAATCTGACAACAATGTACAGTCTTGGAATGCTGTGTTCTCAACAACAACAAAATAAATTAAATTAAAATAAATAATATCAAAGTTTTTGCACTCTACAAAAACTAGAAAAAAGTCCTGATCGGCTACGGAATCTTACAACAAGCCTTGGAATGCTGGGCACATTTAAACATTTAAAAAACTGTCTTTTTCAGGTTTTTTGGCTTTTACAGTAGGCTGCCTTTCCTCCTTGACATTATTCCTAAATGGCACCAAGGAAGTATCTGTGTTACTGAGTGTTTGGCTAGCTAACTAAGTTAGCTACATGACCATGTTGTCATAATATTTTTCCCGACCGTGAAAACCGCCTGACTTGTTTACATTTTGGATAGATGTGGCTCCTGAGTAAATCTATCGTTGTTTCCGTCGCAGCACTGTAGACACAAGCAATATCGGAAAAAACCTGAAATTTCTTCTTACCGTGAAGAGTGCCTGACCCTCAACCGTAGCGTTTTTTCCCCAAAGATGCTATTTCTAGATATAGCCTAATTTTTCCGCTGTGTTAACAAAAAAACTTTGCCGGTCAGGCACTTTTCACCGTTCACTTCAATCAATAAGTACACGGTTATCTTTTAGGTCAGTCCTTGTCATAAATGAGCCTTCACCCCAACCCCCCCTTCCCTTCCACACCTTAACTCAGCATCACCCAATCAGGGCAAACATCCTCAAGCCATGCTGGATAAGGTATTTTAGATGGCCACTGGAAAAAATGTTGTGTTGTTATTGCAGTCGGTTTCAGAGCCTTGGATAAGAAGAGTTTTCCTCTTTTTATTATGGTGGTGGTTCCTTGGTTGTGTGTTTTCGCTTGTTTCCTTTTGTTCGTCTGGCACTGAATCTGGAAGAGATTAATACTCTGGCAAGGTCTGGCTTATCGGTCTCTCTCGCTTTTCTGGTATTTCCAAATTGTTTAATGTTTTGTTTAGTGTCTTCTGTTTTGCAATTTGGGAGTAGTGAGCCTGCATTCAATAAAGAATGTATGATTTCAATTCATTATTCTAATTGACTGCTTTTTATTTAATTTAATTATTTAAGACCTGATATAGTTTCTTTTGACTTGTTGGTTGATTCCACCAGTTTACTGTAGTCTGACTGACCTATTAATGGGTTTGGCAATTTAATTGATAATTTTCATTTTCAACAATAATTATTCATGTAAATCACGTAAAATATATTTTATATGAGTGCTGAACATTTCAACAAGGGCATTGCCTGTTGAAACCACTGGATTCAGAACATAAACATATTTTTACTTAATCCTTGCTTGTCTACTGTATCTATAAATGAATATTTATGTATATATAGTGTTAGACTGTTTACCTAGATTTAGCCCCAGAAGAACATTTGTTTTCCTGATTGTGTGGATTTCCAGCAGTCTCTGCCCTCAGCACACATTAATCAAATTCCACTCAGGAACTTCCCTTCAATTCAATGCTTCAGGGAAGTACTATCAAAGTTAGACTTTAAACAGATCCTCATGTCACTTTTTTCCTTAACGAGGCAAGCTTTGCATTTTATCTCTTTATTACGGCTGCAGTACTATGTACGCAGAAGGGGAACCTAAAAATATATATTGTTCTGTCAAGTTTTACCACCTTTGGTTGAAGGAAAGGTTGCAGGCTAACCAATTTTTAGTTTCAATTTCATTGCGGTTAACTTGCAATAGGAAGCAGGAAGCATGTGCCCTCAGATTTCTTTTTTTACCTGACAAATTAGCAGATGACATCTGCATCAAAGTGCAGTGCTCGCAGGTCCTTGGGTTCTGCTGCTGTTGGGCTTTTGAGATGGTTTCTTGGCTGAGAGAGCCAGTCAATGTCGGCCAGAGCTTTCCGGTGACGCAGTTAACTAATTAAAGAGTCCCTTTCTTCTGCCAGTTTCCATCATGTTTGGTTGTTTTCCCATTAGTGTGAGGCCATGATCAAGTCCCGCCTGGTGCAGAACGTGTCACTGTTGGGTTCTGATGGCGGAGAATCTCCCCGCCGGGCTGCTGGAAGCTTGCGTGGTCATCGGAGCCGCCAGCGACAAGCTCAAAGAAGCGCACCAGGTAAATTAGCATTAGGTTATGCCAGATTTGACGTCCGGGTGTAGTTTGATTTGACTGGAAAAGTGAGTTTTTGCCAGCTCTTAAGGGCAGTGATGTAATGTTTTGATAGCTAAAAGGACCCTCTGTCTGAGAATAAAAAACGGGCAAGGGTGCACAACACTTGCTTGTCTCACTTGGAGTGGAGTGGGGTGGCTGGGCGGATCTATAAAGAGTGTTCTGTGGTTTGAAGGAAATGAAAACACAGGCAAACCTTCAACCTTTGCTGTGTGAGGTTTTAAAAAAAAAACCCCAACGATATTCTAGGCTGACCTTACATGCTGGGTTTTGGTGATGCAATTATTATTTTAGAGTCCATTTTTACCCTGTATTTATGTGTGTTATTTCTTGCTGTTTATCAATGTTTGCTGCATTATGCTTTAAAAAGATGAAAGAATGTCAGCTTAAAGAGAGACGGTTTGTGTGCAGTCCTGGCTGCAGGGCCGGGAGCTCCCCGCAGTCGATGCAGAAGTCCTGCAGGTGCACGCCCCCCCCTTTGTGGCGAAGGAGGCTGCGGGGGAGGGTCCGGGGCCCAACGCTTTCAGCAGGGTCCAGCGGCGCCGCTCCTTCATCAAGAAGAAGAGGGAGAGACCCGAGGGGCCTGCGCGCGACGCGGACCCCGTCCGAAATGGCGAGGGCACCTCGGAGGACATCAGCGTTCCCAAGGACATTGACCTCGTGGCCCTGCCCCAGCTCTGCTTCCCTGGTAACCATGGAAATAAGGAACCTGCGCAGTGAAGCGTCTTGATAATGTGTTTATGAGTTTAAGAGTTGAGTTTGACTGCACTGTACTGAAGAATTGACTAATGATTAGGCAAAAGCAGTCTCATTCCAAGGAACACATTTTCCTGTATCTCCAAGACAAAGATTTGCATCCCCACTAAATGGTCATGAAAGATAAGTTTTGCTTTGAAAACACGAGATACTGTATCTCATTGATTAATAATTTCAGAAGGCAACTAAAGATAGTTAAATGACTTAAGATTTGTTATAATTATCATGTAATAAATGTATTAATTGGATTCCTATGCTTGTGCCATTACCAAGAGTAAGCTTGTACTGTGCACCACACCCAGAATAAAACTTGAAAGTTGAAACACTGATGGGAACATCAAACACATAGAAATGTGGTTGGGGGTGTTTACAACAAACTGAACATGTTCACTGTGCAAAACAGGAACTTAATAATGTCTGACGTCTGCAACAGTCTTATCTCACACACATAGCAGGTGAATCTGGGGGAAACATCTGTAAATTATCACTGAGGCGTTTAAACAAAACCAGGATTGTGCATGAAAGTCTGTTAGTGAGACCCATGCATCCTACAAATAAATATGTCTCGCACTAACATGGAAGTATTCAGCATTTGTTTACATATGACATTCGTTATATGATGACTCTCATTTGAATTTATGCATTTTTTTTTTCCCCTGCCTAGGAGGGCTTCAGATATCAAGCGACTCAAGAGAAGATTGCTTCCACTTCCTGGTTTTCACTGACGTTTTCGGCAACCAGACACATGGGGTGGTGGTTCAGTATTACAGGCCTGTACAGGTGGGAGTTACTGTGTTCAGCAGATTCCTTCACATTGTTAAAAATGTCTGCTAAGTTGGGCCCTTTAATACTTGGTCATGTGTACTATTTGCTATTTAAGTATTCCGTTTCTTCTCTGGAATGATTCATGTGACTGAGTGAAAATGCAGTGCCAAAGAATTATCTTTGAACACTGACTTTCCATTCATATGTTTCCTTTGAGTGTTTCTCCGTGTGATGGTGGCTACACTGGTGTGCAGACACTGTGAGTTCAGGCAGACCTTCTGTTTCCGTTTTCCCAGGACAGTGTCCTGCACCAGAATGGACACTGGTCTACCTCGAAGACACCACGATGTACAGCCCTTTCGCGATCTGTGTCATATCCAAGTACCCATACTACAACGCCCTCCGGGACTGCCTCTCATGGTGAGCGCCGGCGGCCATGTCACCCTCTGGGTTCCGGCGCCTGGGTTTGTCTCTCTTTCTCCGGCTCATACTGTGCATATCCGCAGCCTGCTGGTGCAGCTGAGGACGTGTCGCGTGGCGGACTTCGAGGAGCGGGTGAAGGAGTTTGCCGCCAGGCTGGCGTTGGTGCCCATACCGCCTCCTGGACAGCTTCACGTGGTGAGCTGCGATGCCGAGGCCTGCTGCCTCCGATTCCCGCCTCAGCACGTCAAGTCTTCCCAAGCCAGTGCAGTTCCTCCCGGTTTAAGCATTGTCACAGGTCTGAGTGGCTCAAGAGTGGCTTATTCAGCTGAGGCACTTGTTCGTAGTGCATTCTGTGTGCCCTACTGTCCTGATGGACTCCAAATAATGTTCTGACTACAGTTCTGATTGGGAATTCCCATTTTTCAGGGAGAGCATAGAAATGGGAAATGAAAGGTTGTTAAAGATGATAAAATGATAGCGTGTCGTCATTGTGATTGTGCGCCCAGACGTTTAGCCTCCGGCCGCTGCAGATCGTGCTGCCCTCCAGAGAAGACAGAGATAACCCAGCCGTGGACCTTGATCTCCACCTGCCCTTTCTGTGCTTCAAACCCAGGCAGCTTTTGCAGGTGGGTGCATCTGTGACAAAAAGGAAACGTAAGATAAGGATTCTTTCATGCCATTTCTGCATGGCTCAATTCTCCGTTGTACCATAAATGCTTTTCATTTTTCCCACGGCGTGCAGGAACTGCCGCCATGGGCTATACATGTCAAATTGTACTCACTCACTCACTCACTGGACGACCTGTGGGACGCATGCGCAGGTGGTGCTTCGTTTAGTAGGACACATGCGCAGGTGCATCTCCCAAAATCACCACTTCGAACAGCGCAAGATTTTTAAGCACAGCTTTATCGCCTAACGTTGCTTTCGCTAACCCTAACATGTTAGCATTTCGCCTACTTTAGTTAACCTACTTAGCATGTACCACTAATACAGATGAACTGACACACAGAGGAAAACAAATAACGTTACAGAGGTGAGGACATGACATAGCTAGCTAGCTATATAGTTAGCCAAGTTTTACTCATGACACTTTGTACAGGTGGGCCGTGGGTCTGCACAGTTTTGTGCTTGTTTTTCAGCCAACTTGAGGATGTTATGTTGGTTTCCCAGTCACGGACAGATCTATAAATTATTTTGTGCAGGGAAGAAAATATGAGATAGGGCCTCTCCTGCGTGCATGCACACATACACACCCAACGTCTTGGGGTCCCCTGGACCCAAGAGTGCCCAGGGGAGTTTCCCCTGTTATACCTCCTTAGCTCCGCCCCTGTTCCCAATAGCAGTGAAAAGGCCGTATTCAAATAGTTTGGGAAGACACTGAAATGAATTGATACTTATTTGCCACAATGGATTCATGTGGAAGTGAAATTACACTCTCTTCTGTCTGCAGAGCCTATCAATATGAATAACTACTGTGTGCAGATGTCAACCCAGTACCATGCTGAAGTGTGCCAGACCAGTTTGGGCCCAAAACCTATGCTTTTTTATTGCGAAAAGTACAAGTACAAGTTCCACACAGAATTAGCTGGATGTCCTGGCTTTAAACTGCTGATCAGCATACAGTTTCCTGTTGGCTGCACTTTCCACAGGAGAGGATATGGAGTGAAATTTGGTAATGCTGTTATTAGTTGTTAGAATCAAGTTTAATCAAAAACTAGCTTCCAAAGTGATTTGCTTTTGCACTTGCAAAACAGGTATTGCACAGGACGTCCAGGCCCTTCTGTCTCAAGTATAATGTGTACAAGAAAGTCTGCATTTCACAAGAAATGTAAGCATATTGAGAAACATATTGTGTCACACTTGAGCATAATACTGTGGGTAGACAGATCTTGGCTATAGCGATAGCCAATCAGTGAGCTGTGTCTGTGCGTGCGTTTCCGGCCTTTTCCAGATCCTGACCTGCATCATGATGGAGCAGCGGGTGGTGTTCTTCTCCTCGGACTGGGCACTGCTCACGCTCACTGCAGAGTGCTTCATGCTGTACATCCGCCCGCTGCTCTGGCAGCACCCCTACGTCCCCATCCTCTCCCGCCAGATGCTGGACTTCCTCATGGCCCCAACCGCCTTCCTCATGGGCTGCCACCTGCGCCACTTTGAGGAGGTTGCCACGGTAACGTTCTCAACTTACCCAGTTGCGTGCATGTGGGAGTGGTGTATCCAGTACTGTCAGTGGACTTCATTTCTGGCTTTGATGAACTTCAGGAGTGTCAGGCTAATGCTCCTGTAGTACTGTGTGGACAGCAGGGTGCAATGTAGCCACTTGGTTTGGGCGAGTGTATCAGAAGAGCACGTGTGCCTCAGTTGCAGTGTTCCTTATGTGGTTGCAGGCAGCACAGCAGCCACTTGAGGCTAAATGACGTATTTCACACTTGAGAGAGAGGAAAAGGAGCGTCCGTTGAACTTTTGCATTTCCTGTCAGGAAATGGATGACCTGGTTTTGATCAACATCGATGACGGGACGGTGTCATCCTCTGGTTCTGAGAGCGTCAACATCCCAGACATCCCGCTGGTCGCTAAGGAGTGTTTCATGAAAAGGTAAGCAAAAAAAGCGGACAGCTTAGTTATGTAGGCATTGTTCTACTTTTTGCGATTTTATGAATCAGAACTTCATTGCCATGTGTGTGTTTATGCTTATAGAAAGCTTGCACACTACTCTAATGACTTGTTCTTTGTCTTCAGTTTTGGGCAGTGGCTATAACTATTACTCTTCATTGTTAATTACAGAGAGCAATGCAGCATTATGTGGCAGTGTGGCAGTGAGTCACAGATATTTCCCGAGTGAAATATCCTCTTTTTGAGCTGTCGGTTCTTCCTGTAGGAGGACGGGGCTTCAGGTCCACTATGACCTGGAAGTCTGTGGCCTGGGGACCAGCACAGACATTAACGAGCTACGGTCACAGAGGAGGCTGTGGCAAGAGCAGCTCAACAGGGAAATACAGGCCATCACTCTGGAGCTGATAGTCAACATCTTCAGGTCAGTCATTTCCTGCTGAGTCACTGGTGAAAACCCTCCAGGGTGAGTGTAGTTTGCGTGTTAAATTGGCACGTATGACTAATGCACTTGTTGTACGTCGCTCTGGATAAGATCGTCTGCTAAATGCCTGTAATGTAATTTAATATTTTCAGTGATTACATCTCACTCTCCTGCAAGTTGACTTCCCAAATAAAACAGAAAGCTGAGAATTTGATAGGATACTTTTTAGGTTGTATTTCTGGATCAACTGATGACAAACTACTAAAACTAAGATGTTTATTGCTTTAATGACAGTATTCTGGAAATTGTGTGAATGGGTTCAATTACTGCTGTATTAGCTGTGCAAATGGATATTAGTCATTCATCCAGTTGGACAGTAGTAATTAGTTGGCAGTAGTCTTTATGTATAGTATGTATCTGTACTCATTTGAATTTGGTGTAATTTTAAGAACTCATGTACCCTGCAAAGATTATGTCATTGGAATTTTTAATTGACATTCTTCAGTGATGATGAAGAGCAATGCTTTTTATCCCAGGGAAGTGCACGATCATCTCAATTATGAACACCGAGTGTTTAACAGTGAGGAATTCCTGAGGTCCAGGGAGGCTGCGGACCAGCACTTTTATAAAAAGGTACATTGTGCATGCCTGCCTGCCTGCCTGCCTCGGAGCGTGCGTGCGTGTGTGCGTGCGTGTGTGCGTGTTTTCACGTGTTTGTGTTCAGACTTGCAGGTTGCTGGATAAAAAATTTTAAAAAAGGAATTTACATTCCACATAATGTACATTAAAATGCAATCACTGGGTTCCAATATTAATTTTGTTTATATACACTTTACGAAAATGGAAAAGGTGAATGACAGAACTTTGGGTTCTGAATCGTTGAGGGCACTCAAATCGGAACCCTTTCTCTTCTCTTTGCCTTCTTACTCCATTTGTCCTCCTTCTCTGCTAGGTTCTGGACACGCACATATTTCATTCCTTCCTGAAGGACCGTCTGAACAGGAAGATGGATTCTTTCACAAGCATGGAGCGGAGTACTCGCTCGGAAGCACAGAGGTAACTCCCAGAACCCACTGCAGCTCTCTCCATGTGCCCTCCTCACACCTCCTTCCTTTAAAACACCACATTTCCTTTTCTTTTTCTCTTGCTGCATAGTCAGGTATTGTCAGGCTGTGCACTGTGTTTAATAGCTTGCATGCTTTTCACGTTTTCGTTTTAACGTGTCATGTGCACGTGTCATGAGGCCTTTGTCTTGGATAAGGGCTACTGCTACCTGACATTACTGAAAATACTGCTCTGTCTCCAGAAGGCTGGAGTAGATGTGTTACTTATTTACCGTCTAACTGTAAACTGATATGAAATTGTTTTACGTGAGTGTTCAGTAATTTTTAGAGATTTGCTTGACACATTCATGTGACCATACTTGTGCCTTCTTGAAGTGCGTGTTAATGCAACTTAGCCTAAAGATGGTTGCCTAGAATGTGTTTGCACTGTTAATTTTCATCAAAGCAATTGCTTTAAAGGAAATATATTTTATTCATTATGGAAAAATCTCAAACATTAGATTCACATCCTTTAAAAGGGGTACTGGTATTTAATTTTAGGCCAAGATAGTAACAAAACCGTGGTTGATTGTTTGTTGAAAATGGTTGATTTTAAGCTTTAAAAATATATTGTTTGGAAAATATACATAAAAACCTGTGCCACCGATGCTCACATGATGTGACGTTAGCATTTTTTAATTTCTGTATTTATTTATTTTTGGAATATTGGTTGCACCTTGTAGTTGTCTTTAGATAAAATATATGTATATCTCCTATGATATATGTATATCATATGTATATATGTATCATTTTTCAATTAGAATTTTCTCTAAGCTGTCCGATCAGGACATGTTAACTAGCATTATATCCTCTGGGCATCCATGGCCATTGCATTATTCTGAGTTCAGTTGTTTGCTCCTGTAGACGTGTAGCTTATGAGCTCTTCTCCTCCAGTGCTTTGCTTTTTATTCTGGTGCTTTGTGCACTGCGCTGTAAGACGTGTTGCGCCGTACGTGCGCGGGATAGCAGGCGTTCTCTCAGTGACCCAGGCTGGGGCTCCTTGCAGGATGAAGGGATCGAACGACTCCCCCCGCCGGCCCACCATGCAGGAGATGGCCCGCAAGCACAGCGCTCCCGAGAACCGGCTGAGCAAGCGGCTGGGCATGAGCCTGCCCAACCTGGGGCCGGAGCAGCCCCCCGGGCCCCTGCGCATGCAGGCCTCGCTGCGGAGCCTCACCCCGGAGAGCGGTAGGGCCTGCAGGCCTCCACCACACGCTCTGCACACCAAGATTCATTTTTCAAAATTAGATTTTCTTGAGAAATTTCAATTCAAATTTCAAACCGTTTTAGCAAAAGTGGGTAAAATGTGTTATTTTATGAGAAAAACACAAGATGCCCTTTAACATTTATATTTTACTTAATACGCATTTCTTTTACAGGCATTTAGCAGATTTACACAACATTTTACGTAGCATTTACATTGTATCCATTTATACAGCTGGTTATGTGCTGAAGCAATGCAGGTTAAGTACCTTACTTATGAGTACAACAGCAGTGTCCTATCCAGGAATCGAACCTGCAACCTTTAGGTTACAAGACCAGGTCCTTACCTAGTATACTACACTCCCACCCAGCTAGTGATTTTCTGGGGCTAGCAGCTTTTTGATTGCTTTACTCTATTCCAAAGCCCTTTGATGTTCTGCTTGTTATTTCTGTGGTATTTTACAAACGTCCTCAGGGGTTCTGAAGATTCCGAGGAGAACCGTTAAAACATTCAAGCTCCCGGACTTTCCACCGCCGCTGGCCTATCAATACGTTCAGAACTACTACTTGGAGCTGATCAGCCTTCTGGGAAAAGCCATCGCCTCGGTGCCCCCGGAGAACGGCGCCCTGCTGGCGCGGTACTACTACCTGCGCGGCTTCATGAACACCATGGGCGGCCGGCGCCTGGACGCCCTCAGCGACTTCCAGACCCTGTACAAGACGGACATGGACATCTTCCCCGGCGAGCTGGTGAGGTCGCTGAGCGACTCGCTGTCGCTGAAGGAGCGGGCGCAGGCCGAGCGCCTCCCGGAGCTCAAGCGCCTCCTCAGCCAGGTGATGAAGGAGCAGGACGGCGAGCGCGCCGCCCACGACGACGCCGTCAAGAAGTTCCAGCTGCCCACCACGCACATGCACACGGAGGACTTCCTGAAGCGCGTCCAGGAGTCCGGTATAGTCAGGGACGTCGGGACCATCAACCGGCTTTTTGAGGCGTTGACTGTAGGTGAGCTTGGGTGGGGAGGCGATGGGGGGGGGTGCGTGGTGCGGGTGGGTGGCATGTAGGTTTGGTTGGTTAAGAAATATGTGTGCAGTATTTGTACACTGTTTCCCTCTCCTTCCATTCCTGTTACTTATTTTCCTTCATAATCATTTAGCAGACACATGCAGTATTGTAGTGGTTTGTCAGGTAATTGGGCTGTTTAGTTTTCTGTTCCTGCTGGAGAAAGCACTGGTTTAATCCCTGGCATATATAAAATGATTCAGTCTACAGTCCTGACAGTGACTGGCTAATTCTGGCTAATGATATGTTAGCGCCTCATGCTAAATACTACAGCCCCTCTGCCTCATCACTCATATTGTATTTTCCACATAGCCTGTGCTTGTGATTGGTGCGCTGCATGATTAATCTGACTCTGCCTTAATCCACTTTGTTAGAATCATTTAAGGGTTGCTTGGGTGGGCAAGGTGCCGACGCAGCAATGACGGCTTCTTCCAAGTCTGTGTTTTACATTGCTTCGGATGGTAAGCCAATGACCGCCTTGCGAAGGCTTGCGCATGCCGGAGTGCTTAGCGGTAGCGCACTGTGTCAGCATGTCCCTTTCGCCCTATAACTGCTCTCTGCTCCTAGCCTCAGTTTGATTGCTTTGTGAGCCTCTGAACCTCTTTCCCCTGAAAAAACCCTGAAATAAACCCAAAACTTGAAAAGCGTCGGTCTTGTTTTTGATGTTTCGACTTCTGAGACGTCTGCCTTCCTTGTTATAAGAAAATGTTGTTGTCAAAATGGCACACCGGTCCTGTTTGCTGCTATGCTCTGCTCGATACTGTAACTGTGTGGAATGGTTGAAGTTCAGGATGCATGGTGTGAAATGCGTGCAGAGTTGGGAGACTTTGTACTGTACAGTAAGGAGCGTAATGATTGATGGTTAGAAGTTATGCATGACAGCATCTTTGACAGTTACTCTGCAGAACCCTCTTCTGTGAGCTTCCTGTCTTTAACACACTGGAAGCTTCTGGCACTTGTTTAGCCAACAGTAGACAGAAGTTGTGACATTCTCTGCCTTCCGTGTGTCTTTTTCAAAATTGTCAAGGGAAAACAAATGCAGGACAGGCTATTTTTAGAAGCAGGCATTCAATTCAGTTGTCATTTAAGCTGCGGTTTGCAGCTCTGTGGTTGAATACTTTTCTTAGCAGTTGTAATTTGTCAAGTCAGTGGAACAGGAATGTCTTAACTTCCATTGTGCTAGATACACAGTTCTGTTTGAACTTTTAATCGGTGGGTGTGTTAGGAGTGAACATAGCTGGGCGACATAGCTCAGGAGGTAAGAGCGATTGTCTGGCAGTCGGAGGGTTGCCGGTTCAAACCCCACCCTGGGCGTGTCGAAGTGTCCTTGAGCAAGACACCTAACCCCTAACTGCTCTGGCGAATGAGAGGCATCAATTGTAAAAGCGCTTTGGATAAAAGCGCTATATAAATGCAGTCCATTTACCAGTGAAGAAGGAATAGGATGTAATGGGGTTTCCCCTCATATCCTGGTGAACCTAGTGAGATTAGTCATGCGGTAGTTATCATACAGTGAAAACACTAAATGGTTCCTTCCCTGAAAATGTTTCTGATGTCAACATTTTTGTGGTCCTGTGCTTTATCCAAATTGGGTTACCGTCCACATAATTGCAAGGAAAGTCTCTGCTGTCATAACTACATCAGTAACTGGCTAACTGCAGCCATTTCACTGACTGAAGGAGAGTACACATTGAAGAGGTCCATTCTGTGTATGTTTGTTTATTAGAATTTTAGTTTTTCTGTAATTGTTAGACTATGTCCAAGCTTGAGGTCCAAAATGGAACAGTTGAACAGGATATTAAATGTGTGTATGAATGTGTCTGTAGGTTATTGGTACAGAAGTACATTTATACGGCTTATTGGAGGTGTGTGCCTGTGTGTGGAATTGGTACAAAGTGCATGTAGTTTAACTGATTCAGTGAGTTTGAACGATGTGTAACGAGCACAGCCGACACTGCAAGGTGAGCCGCCACACACAACCGAAACACAGCTCATCCTCTGCCCCTCCCTCAGGTCAGCTGAAGCAGGTTGACCCGGAAGTGTTCCGACTGTTCTACACCTTTTGGAAGGAGACCGAGGCGGAGGCGCAGGACGTGCACCTGCCCGCCGCCGTCATCGAGCACCTGGACACCCACGAGTGTGTCTATAAGCTGTCCTCCTCCGTCAAGACCAGCCACGGCGTGGGGAAGATCGCCATGACGCAGAAGAGACTGTTCCTGCTTACCGAGGGGCGGCCGGGCTATGTGGAGATCACCAAATTCAGAGACATTGAGGTTCCATTCGGCGCTTGCTGTGCTCATCCTGTGATTAATGCGGTTGGATTACCTGTGATTAATGGGGTTGGATTACCATACTAGCCGTGTGTTTAGTGGGGTTGGATTACCATACTAGCCGTGTGTTTAGTGGGGTTGGATTACCATACTAGCCGTGTGTTTAGTGGGGTTGGAGTACCATACTAGCCCTGTGTTTAATGGGGTTGGAGTACCATACTAGCCCTGTGTTTAATGGGGTTGGATTACCATACTAGCCCTGTGTTTAATGGGGTTGGATTACCATACTAGCCCTGTGTTTAATGGGGTTGGATTACCATACTAGCCGTGTGTTTAGTGGGGTTGGATTACCAAACTAGCCGTGTGTTTAGTGGGGTTGGATTTCCATACTAGCCCTGTGTTTAGTGGGGTTGGATTACCATACTAGCCCTGTGTTTAGTGGGGTTGGATTACCATACTAGCCCTGTGTTTAGTGGGGTTGGATTACCATACTAGCCGCGTGTTTAGTGGGGTTGGATTACCATACTAGCCCTGTGTTTAGTGGGGTTGGATTACCATACTAGCCCTGTGTTTAGTGGGGTTGGATTACCATACTAGCCCTGTGTTTAGTGGAGTTGGATTACCATACTAGCCCTGTGTTTAGTGGGGTTGGATTACCATACTAGCCGTGTTTTCCTGAGAGTTCGAAACTAGCCATGTAGTTGATGGGAGTGGATTACCATACTAACCCTGTGTTTATTGGGGCTGGATTAGTTTACTAGCTGTGTGTGTAGTGAAGGTGGATTGCTATTCTCAATGTGTTTAATCAAAGTTGATTTTACATATTAGCCCTTTATATAGCGTGGGTGTAACCTAGGACACAGAACTCCCAGTGCGCATTGTCTTAAGGCCTGTGAATACTCCTCACCACACAGTGAGATGGTATACTACATGTATTATTATCTGAGTGGCTGAACTGCATTTTCACGCAGGAGGTGAAAATTTCCTCGGCACCCTTCCTGCTGCTGAGGATCCCCTCGCTGAAGATCAAGAGCTGCCTGAGGAGGGAGATGTTCGAGGCCAACCTCAAGTCCGAGTGTGACCTCTGGAACCTGATGATCAAGGAGATGTGGGCCGGGAGGAAGATGGCGGACGATCACAAGGTCAGGAGCTCCACCCCCTCTCTGCTCCACTCGCTATCATTGCATCACCGGACACACCTTCACCCCAGACATATAATCACAAAGGCCGAGACTTTAAAAAGAAAATAACAGACCATTTTTTACAAGCCAGCCATCAGTAGGCTGCTATTGTTCTTTATCGGACTCCAAGGATAAAATTCCCGGCTCTGTTTCCATTATTTCCGTTTCCATTGTAAACCATTAAAAAAAAACCTAAGAAATGAAATCCCCAAGTGCCCTTTCAGCTGGTATTATTGTTTTCTGTGTTTTGAATTCATAATATAGGATGTCCCATCTCCCATGGTTCTCAGTTCTGCTGAGAAGGATCACATTTCCACCCCACCCATGGAGCACTTTGAAAAGGGATATTATATTCATAATGGTGTCCCATAATGAGGTAGAGACGCACTGCAAAAAAAGGCTGAACAAATGTTTTAGTCTTGTACACACACAAAATCTTTTTTTTCTCTCAAGTAGAAAATATTAGCTTGTTTTAAATTACTTTTTCTTGTCAATTGAAATTGTCTTGTCCATTGGCAAATCTTGAAATAAGTGACTTTTTGACTTATTTAGCAAAAGATTCAAGCCAGCCTTTTTTTGTCTAATGTCCTCCCCTCAGGACCCACAGTACATGCAGCAGGCCTTGACCAATGTGCTTCTCATGGACGCAGTGGTTGGGTGCCTGCAGTCACAGAAGGCCATCTTCGCTGCCTCTAAGTTGGCATACTTTGACAGGATGAAGCTGGAAGGTGCGTACAACGCGGTCCCATAAGGCACCACCTCAGGGCTCGCAGAAAGGCCAGACGGGTCCGTCTGTTTCCTTGGTACTTCTGCTGTGTCTGTGTCCATCTTCAATTGCCTGCTGTGCTTCTCAGTTTAAAAGGAGTTTTGCATCATAATTAGTTACACATGTCACATGGGAGCAGTTGAGTTAAAGGCATACTATGCAGGAATTCTTGCCTTCGCTCCTGTGGTTAAAATCTGAAAAATTGCTCCTCCTCCATTCTCAACCCCGCCTACACCCTCAAGATGACAAAGCTAACGCACCAACAAAACAACTAGATATTTAGTTCTGGCCAGCTATTGCATCTCTTTCAGAAATTCAGCAGCAGCTGAATCCATACCAGTCAGACAGTCACAAGTATGCCAGAGTAGTTAGCTTTAGCTTAGTGGTGATGAAACGGGCCTATGCTAGTAACTCCTAGCGCAACACCAACGGGTTTCAGTCTGCTCCAGGGTTATTATAGTTTTTCATTGGTTTTTATTTTTTATTTAGTTTTCGATTTTGATTTCAGTTAAGTTTTAGTTTCGACTTTTCAATATCTTTTTTCAAGTAATTACATATATTTCAGTTCAAGAATGAAAAGAGTAAGAAAACCTCCTATGTTTTGTGTGACTTCGTGCAGTTGACAACTGCTATCTGTACTTTGAGCAGTGCCTACGATGGTGCCGAAAACGACATCTGAGACCCTGAAGCACAAGATAAACCCGTCTGTGGACCAGACCTCCCCACAGGGCGTGGATGTCCTGCTCTACACTCCTGGTATGCCTGCACAAGAAATCCTGCATCACCAGTTTCCCAGCACCCTGCTCGAATTCCACAACAGTGACCCATCAGATTTCAGATTCACTTTGTACCAGCAGTCAGGGAACAGAAGTAGGGGTAGTCTTGAATAGGAATCGCTGTACAGCAAGAGCTGCTATGTGGCATCAGTGTGTAGTACGTGGAACAGTTTCTGTATTCAGCCAGAGAGTAAAAGACCCCTCTGAAGTGAGGAGAAAATACAAGACGATACATATAGGGTTCACAAGCATGTTTAAAACTGGTTGGCAAAAAACGTATTGTTGGGGTTCTGCTGATGAACATATTACTCAAATTAATCATCTAATGATTCAATGGCCAACTCGTTTAAAATAAACATTTATTGGTCTTTTTAATGTGAAATTTTTATATTTTAAGTACATAATGCGACCACTTATCTGGAAAACTGGAAATGCACAAAATCAATATTCGGGTTGTTAAATGTGCTGGCACTGCATTGGTTACTCTCTGAAAATGCAATGATACCAACCTGTCAAGGGAAATGTACCTTTTGGATGTGAGTTAGACACTGAGGGAAACATGACAATGAAAACATGACTATGAAAAATCAGCATTGTAAACAGATGCACAAGGAAAGTGTTACTAGTTTACTGTGTCAATTGCAAGCAAAGCATCCTTTCATACAACCACTGTTGCTAGCAAAATGAAAATACAGATGGCAAACTTCCACAAATCTCTCTGACTCATCTCAACTGCTGGCACATAACATTAAGTAAACTCTCTAAGTTAACTGCACTAAGAGAATTGAAAAGAAAAACACTTACCATTGCAGTTTGGGTTGCAACAAATGGCCCATCAATTAACATGGTCATGAACAGTTTTGTTGCAGTCCTGCAACTACCATTGCATTCCAAGGAATACTTAATGTTAGTATTAATAGTTAATGTGTTTCCCAATTTATTCTACCAATTAAAATTCAACTTAAGGAACAAAAATAAACCCAACTAGTAAGGTTTTATGGAAATGTGTTATTTCTTTTTAATAAATAGATTTGGTTAATTCTTTGTGAAGTAGTAAGCCCTCTTGTCTTGAGGTCAAATGTTGCTTGGGTGCCTTTTTTCTTCCCATTGACTCATTGGAAGTGTCTCACCCTCCCACACGTTTCAACTGTGGCCTGCATTACAGTGGAAAACATAGAAACCCATCAGAAGACTACATAATAACAAAAGGGGGAGAAATGAAGGCCCCCAGTCTGGGATTGGTGTTGTTATGTCTGGATAGAATCTATGTGTGATACATCCTGCTTGGTTTATGCATTACTTCAATAGTGATGATATTGTATCATTATACAGCTCATTCTGTTGGCCTTCAAGCCAGAGCAAAACAACGTTTGTTTTAGATAACCAAACTGTCGTGAACTTTGCTGGCTCTTTTCTGTTGCTGTACAAAATTTGGCACACTCATCCATACCTCAGTCCACACCCTAAATTGTTTGTCTCCGCTCCCAGGTGGCCTGTTTGCTTCTTGTTAGAGAGTCACATGATTTCATTACACAGTCTCAAATTGAACCAGTGCATTAGTAACACTGTTGGGCAAGCACAGAGCACTATTGATGCCAAATTACAGGCCATGAATTAGCCTCTTGGAAGACTTCCAGGTCACTCCCTCATGAGGAGGCGGGAAGATGTGAGGCAGGATGAGTCAGTGGTTGGGTTCCAGTAACTAATCCCCAGCATAAATATTCCAGGTACTTGTGATCACTGAAAGTTTAATTTCCTTCTGTTGAGGATGAGAAATCCGTGGTTTTGTGTAGCACGTTGCCCGGGTAACCCCAGGTTTCCCCCCTCAGGTCAGCTGAGCTCAGATGCAGAGGGGGATGGGAACCCCAAGCTGTGGTGCGCGCTGAGCGATGGGAAGGTGGTGGTGTTCGATGCGGCCAGCTGGTCCATGCAGCAGAGCTGCGTGCGGGTGGGCGTCTCCAGACTGGTAAGGACCGCACAGGCTGCTCTCAGTCCCCCACAGCCGGGCCGGATCAGAGAACATTTACCTTTCCCTCGCTTTCGCCACTTACGGAAAATGCCTGAATCATTCAGTATGTTCCTGGTTCTTCATTTTTTGTGGTGGGAGCCTTGCTTGTTTACACTTTGCTCAGCACAAAACATTTCTCATTTCTGTGCTCAAGAAATTGTGTATAAAAGAATAAACCAGTTTCAGATCCAGTGGATCTTGCTTGACTATAAATTACAAGCAGTGATGAGTTGATATAGATATACATATGTATATATAATTTTTTTTTAAAGTTTTCTGGCTTTTATATATTAATCATGCTTTTATATATTAATCATTGTTTTCTGACAGCCCAATTCTGCCCCCTGGTGGTTATTTATTTTACTGGACATGAAACGCTTTTCTATTGAAACCTGAGCAGGTGCCTCTTGTTTAAACAGCTCGTGACCCAGGACAGGTGCAACCACCTCTTGTTCTTAAATGGTAACAGCAGCGTGTTTCCTGCCTGTATTGTACGTGTCCAGAACTGCATGCTGGGATTGGACCTGCACCAGGTGTGGATCGGCTCCCAGGACTCGGTCATTTACATCATCAATGCGCGCAGCATGTCCTGCAACAAGCAGCTGACGGAGCACCGCAGTGAGGTGACTGCCTTCGCCCTGGAGGGGAGGACCGACAAATACAGGTCAGACCCCGCCTCCACTGCGGAGCTTCAGAGGCTGCGCTTCCAATGCCCAGTCGCAACATATACTGATCCCAAGATAGTAAAAATTTGGTATAAAATATTTTCCTTCGTTTTTTTTAAATGCAGATATATACATGCACTGTAGACCCTCAGATATGGACCTCAGGTTTACAGGCTGACTGGTCAGCCAAATGGTGTAACCCCCCCCAAGTAGCACAAAAAATATATATTGTAACATAAACTCCTTATTATATGACACATAGATTCTCTCTGTTATTATCACTGTAAAAATCAATAAATGGAAATATATATCATGTTCTGTTTTTTTTTTTTTTTTTTTAATGGAAATGCATCTTTCCCTCGATGACTGCATGAGCGTTTCATCTAAAATCCAGTAAGTTTTGGAGGTATAGCCTAAATTTGAAGGAAAGGTGGGAATTTTATGGGATAGGGATGGAAGGGGAACCAAGATGGAGTGAAGAGAGCGGTCTGCGTTTGAAGCTAGCCAGTGGTTCTGCAGTCCTGACTGGAATGGGAAGCTCGTTCCACCGCTGTGGGGCCAGTGCAGGCAGGGGTGGGGACTGAGAGAAGCACAGGGAGGGGAGAGCCAGTCGCCTGCGGGCAGCAGAACGGAGGTCTAGCCCCGGGCGTGGGGTTTGAATGTTGGAGGCGCGGTGGAGCTGTTCCGTGCGCTGCCTGTAGGCTCGTTTTAAACTTGATGCAAGCTGTAATAGGTGGCCAGGGAAGCGAGACGAGGAGGCGTGTGGCAGGGGCGCACTTGGGAAAGTTGTAGGCAGGTTTTGAGTCTGCTGTGCATTAGCTGCAAGGGTGCAGTGGCACAAGCAGGGAGACCGGTAAGAAGGCGGAGAGGAGGAGCATGTGATCTGCAGTGGCAAAAGCTACAAAATGATGTAGAAGTGACTAGAATAGAAGGGAGGGAAAGTGCAAATGAATCATTCTGGACAGCAGAAGGATCAAAGAGTCTGTTTCTTATCAGGGGTGTGACTTGAGCCTGCTTGAAGGTGGCAGGAGGAACATTAGATACATTCTGCGGTACTTTAACTTTGTCACATGATGAGTAGCATTTACTGAGAGCAGCTGCCAGCTATAGACCGGTTATTATTCTGTGTCTTATTATGACGCATCTTTCGAAAAGCTAATATGGAAAAAATAACATTCCTACAAAGTCTTGCTGAAGCAGACTTCTTCGGATTTGGGCTTTGCGTGGGGACCGTCTAGCGCTGCCATCTTGGTTTGCTTATTGGTTTTTGACTTATGCAATGATTTACAGCAACAAAATGAGAGATTCTTGAAAGTAATGCAAATGTCCATTCCACTGAATGAATTAAAATAAAATTGTTGTATTTTGACTTTTGACTTCACTTTCAAAGTTACAAACATGTCAGTTCTGAATAAGCCCCTTCCCCATCTCTGAGGTTCTACTGTGTGTGTGCACACGCTAGCGTGCATGTGTGTCTGTGTTTGTCTGCCTGTGTCTGTGTTTGTGTGTGTGTGTGTCTGTCTGTGTCTCGTGTGTGTGTCTGTCTGTGTGTGCACACTTCATTTTTGTTTGTTCATATCTCAAACTGTCGTCCTCTCAGTCCAGTGCAGGCCTACTCCTGCAGTATAGATGGAACTGTAATAACCTGGGACGCCTCCACGCTGCAAGTGAGGAAGCAGGTCAGGCTGACCTGCGACCGCCTGCAGTCCATTCAGCTCTTCAACGGAACACTGTGGTGCTGTAAGTACTTGACGGAGGTGCAGCTTCATTTTAAAGAGAATGACAGGAAGGCTTGGCCTTACATCTAAGCCATTCATCGGAAACTCTTGCACGCAGCTCTTTGGTTAGAGGCGGCGTTTCCAAAAGGAGGGAGCCGTCGTGCATTTGACCGCATTTGTCTGAATGTCTAGGTGCTCGAGACAGCATCATGGAGGTGAGGAAGAACGGAATGGTGCTTCGGAGAGTGTCCCTTCCTGACGAACTCCAGAGCAAGCCCACTGCTTTCAGCAGCTTCACCTTCCTCACTGAGGTGCGTAGCGCTTAGGCTAACCAGCCCTTGTACTACAGCTTCACCTTCCTCACTGATGTGCGTAGCGCTTAGGCTAACCAGCCCTTATACTACAGCTTCACCTTCCTCACTGATGTGCGTAGCGCTTAGGCTAACCAGCCCTGTTACTACAGGGTCACCTGCTCCTACACACATTCACAGAACGTAACTATATACTTCCATTTACTGGTATTGTTTAGAGATGACAAGTTTGGGATTTCAGTTCTAGTCACATAGCGTGGCATTGTTTTGTGTTAAATGCCTCATAAAGCAATTTCAGGTACTTAAGCCGAGAACGGAACGAATGTTGGTTTTTTATTTTAATCACTCATTTCAGATGTCAAACAGAATACTGTCTTTATAAGCACTCAAAGTTTAGGAGTACATGGAATAGTTTTAGAAATCACATGAAATATATGCAAAAATAAACTGAAGCTGGTGATGCTGTTCATCCATGTCGTTGGTTACTTCAGTGCCTCAGTCAGAGCTGCTGTCACTGCTGTCTCTACATGGTAACACTAGGGGTGCCCTAGCCCTGTAGCCCCCTGCAAGTGACACGAGTCAGTCAAGTGATATAACTGCATTGCAGAGGGACCAGCTATGGACCGGCTGTATAGACATGGCAGAGGTGTGCGTGTGGAACACCCGGGACCTGACCAAACCTTTCCAGAGGATTCCGCTGCAGGACTGCAAGGGCGTCACCTGCATGATCAGGGTCAAGAACCAGGTGAGCCCCTTCGACACACCGCAAGCGTATTATGTAGCGGTACATCATGAAGGCTGACATTCAAAGTTTTGTGAGTCATTTTAACAGCAAAGGTGCAAAGACAAAAAGAGCGTTGTCAGTCATTGAAATGACATTGCATTTGACTCCACCTCCTTAGATCTGGGTGGGCTGCCGGGGGTGGAGCCACGGGAAGGCGAGGGGGAAGATCTACGTGGTGGAGTCAGAGAGGCTGAGCGTGGAGAAGGAGCTGGTGGCGCACACAGACAGCGTGCAGGCCCTGTGCTCTGCCGAGGACCGCTACGTCCTCAGCGGCTCTGCCTGCGAAGACGGGAAAATTGCCATCTGGAAGGTGGAATAGAAGAGGCCCTCTGTCCTCTGCTGCCCCCTGGTGTCCTGGAGCTCCGAGGACGTCTGGAGTTAAGATTATGCGAGGCGGGCATGCCGTGATTTCGGAAATTCCAAAAACTATTTCAGTGTCCCCCTGATGAGACTCTTCCTGGGCCTTTAGCATTATGCTGGGGAGACATGTTGCCAGTTGTCTGTGCACTACTGCACCCATATTAGAGACCGAGCCTCATCTACATAACTGGAGTCAAATGGGCTCTTTGCTGCTAATGGAGACTGGACACTGCTATACAAACTACTTGAATTGGAACAATGAAGTACTACAATGAGTAGATCTTTCTTTCTCTCTCTCATTCTCTCTTTCACACACGCACACATACACTCATATGCACATGCACACACGCTTTATTTCCCTCCCTCTGAGTTAATCTAGGGGAGAAAACTTTCTATTTGCTTTCTTTAGTATTAAACATTTATATTATAAGCTCCTAAAAATTATTATCATAGATCACAAAGTAAACTTTTCAGCCATAAACTTTTACACGTGTATCTTGTTTATTAGATGTAGCATTTTTATTTTTTTGTGTACTTCGTGCTCACACAAATAAATGTATTAATTCTTGTAAACATGAACATCTCCGTGTCACCAACTTCCCCAGAATTTCTGAGGAGCAGTTTTTGTAAGTATATGTTTAAAGGCATACTATGGAGGATTTTTAGTCTTGCAGCGGTCCTGTGTTTACAATCAAAGAAGTCTCCTTCCTCATTCCCACCAACTCACCTTCGTTTTTATAGTTTACATCTGTTTTTATTTTTATATATTTTTTTTAATAGCAAGGAAAAGCAGTTCCAAGGCTGACTCTTTTTGAATGAGCCTGGTCCGTTTGTTTTGCTTTGCTGTGCTTTCACCTCCACCATTGCAGGAGCTAGTTAGCTACAAATGCTGAAACTGATCCCACCCCACAGGCCTGTAGCCACACCCACCTTTCCCCTCACAAACGAGAGCGTCGCACCCAGAAACATCCTGAACACATCTCAGAAGAAATACAGGCAGAGGAGCATGGATTCGGCAAATGTGTGCCGACAGAGATTGTTCATGCCTCATAGGTATGACTGAGCATGGTTATTTTATAACATTTTCAAGGTAAGAATCCTGCATAGTATGCCTTTAGCATTTTGTTTGCTGACAGTGTCACATTTTGCTTGGTCCAGGGCTGGCTCTAAAATAATCCTGAGGGAAACTTGTCTGTGGAGGCCACCTTTTCAGTTATATCCTACCCAGGCACAGGGGTGCTTATGCCTACAGCCGGCTCTAGCTTGGGCAGTTACTCACTTGAGCTCACACTGGGTGATGCACTTCAATGAAATGTCATCCATATGTACTGTATTTGCTGTTGTAGGCACAGTTTTTTCTTCAAAAATGCGCCATAAAATCTCACATAACCAGGGACTCAGTTAATCACTGTTTGTGAGCACAAAAACTTGCCTTTAATGACATTGAGATGTTTTGTTTGTTAATACTATGTTAATATTGATTAATATTTATTACTGTTCCATTAGAAGTAAATAGTACTGTGATACAGATGAAAATGTATATTATAATAATGTCCTTTATCTAAAATCTTGATTAATATTTTGATAGCTGTGTTTTAAGGCATAAACCTTACTACTCCTGTAGAATTAGTGTATTAAATACTGATATTAAAAACTGAAAGGTTATGAAGGTAGGAAAAATAAACTCTCACTAAGCTGTAAGCGTGTGTTGGTTTTGCCACAGGGGGGCAGTAGCAACCCCTTTGGCCATCTCTATAGAAATGCCCATCCAGCCATATTCATTAAAATTAGCAAGTAACATTTCTACACTTATTTAAAGTACCTAGTACATATGGTTTACTGTGAAGATCAATCTGTTTTCATGTGAAATGCTTACACAATTATATAAGTAATATTTATAAATTCAGCCATTGTAATTATATATTACAATTACTGAATTTATAAATGTATATTTAATTGTGCATAATTTAAGGGCAGCAGAATCGGACATATCCCTAAAGATGTTTCTTGTCATGATTACACTTAATTTGTATAAAAATATTGAGGACAACAGCCATTAAACTTCCATTGTGGTCCTCCTTGTGGCAGGTGGGCAGAAATAACAGGTATGCTTGAGGCCATAACGCATGTCTGTGTACTGTTCAGTGTCCTGTTTTATTGTTTTTATTTTTGCGCTTTACCCCCATGTTCCCTCCCAATTTGGATAGCCAAACTGTATGTGTCAGCAGTCATTTTTGTGGATTGGGGACAGTGCAGATAGGTGTGTGCTCTCCTCCAGGACATGTGAAGTCCTGACTCACTCACCACTCATCACACCACAGAGATCACACAGACATCATTCACAAAAAGACACTTAATTTGTAGCTCAACAGGCAGACTGTATTAATATTGATATAGCAGAAATATGAATATATAATCAAGACACAGTCTATCCATTTTAGCATTCAATTATATTGTTTTTAAAATATCAATGTAATGGTTTTTTTTAAGAACATTTAATTGCCAATTTAGCTCAGCACTTCATCTCACAAAAGCTGGTTTGCAACAAGTTTAGATTACAGTGCTGTGAAAATGTATTTGCCCTTTCCTGATTTCCTCCATTATTGCATATTTGTGACACTGGATGGTTATAGATCTTTTGACAAGATGTAATATTAGACAAACAGAACCTGAGTAAACACAAAACACTTTTTAAAATGTATAATTTCATTTATTTTATGAAAAAGTTATCAAACAACTATATTACCCTTGTGAAAAAATAGTTTCCTCCTTAAATTTGATATCAGTCTTTCACATGATGCAGAAGAATTTTAGTCCATTTTTCTTTGCAAAACTGTTTTAATTCAGACAAGTTGGTGTGTTTTCAAGCATGAACTGCTATGTTCATGGCCTGCCACAGCATATCTATTGGGTTCAAGTCAGGACTTTGAGTAGGCCATTCCAAAAATTTAATTTAGTTTCTTTTGAGCCATTCACATGTGGACTTGCTTTTGTGTTTTGGATCGTTGTCTTGCTGTAACTCAATTATGCTTTGGCTTCAGCTCACGGACAGATGACTCCAAGAATGTCCTTGGGAATTGTCTGGTATAGAGCAGAATTCATGGTTCCTTTAATAATGGCAAGTTTTCCAGGTCTAGTTGCAGCAAAGTATCCCGACAACATTACCATGTTTGACTGTTGGTATGATGTTCTTCTTGTGAAATGCTGTACTTACCATATGTCAGATATAATGGCATAGTGTCATCCAGATAGTTCAACGTTAGACTCATTTGTCCATATAACATTATTCCAAAAGTCAGCTGAATCTAATTATCAGTTTCATGTGGTTAATTTGTTAAGGGGCAATTACTTTTTCACACGAGTGATATGGGTGTTTGATAACTTTCATTAAATTATATTAAATGAAATAATTTAAACAATGTGTTTTGTGTTTACTCAATTTCCCTTTGTTTAATGTTACATTTTGTCTAAAGATCTGAAACCACTCAGTGTGACAAAAATATGCAACAATAGAGGATATCAGGAAGGCTTTTTCACGGCTCTGTATATGCATCCTCATTATTGTATAAGTGCCATTTAAAGCTGGGGTTTTTGAACTGAACCCACTGGATTTGATTTTACCAGGCATGACTGCAACCTCGGAATTGTAATGAGCTGTTAATTGTTCTTAATGAGGCACTTTTAATGTCTATTGAAGGATTTACCTTCTGTAAGGTGACATCAATCAGCGCTGCATGCCACAAGGAATAAATGTCTCATATTTATATCCCTGGATTTTTAATCAGTCATATAAACAAATGCCTTCATTTTCTGTAATGTGATATATGGCAAATAACTCCTCTAAAGGGTTTAATTACAGAGACCGATGGGTGAAATCAGTGTGGCTTGATTACAGAAAGTGTTTGACACCTGGTCACTGACACTAAACCGTTTATGGAAATGAATAGTCAGAAGACAGAGCAAATTGCAATGATCCATCGTGTTGAATTAGGTTTAAAGGGGATAATTATGGAAGAACTTAAATACAACTTTGAAACTGAGAAATTGGCTGCTACAAAAGCCAGTCTTAACAGTGGGTCCCTCGGACCAAGTTTGAAAGGTCTGGTTTAAAGTACCCTACACCTGCAATCAGTGGGAGACTAAACAATGAGCTGGTGAACTCACAGCAGTTGGGACTCAGGCCGTTTTGTGATTGCTATTGGCTTATATCCAGAAAATATGTAATGTTTTAAAACCCCATGCTAGTCTCACACTAACGGTACACTGTGAGGTTTGTAGTTGGTCCTTGAGTTGTAGACCAAGTGTTCCATGAGGAGCAGTGATAATCATAATGGCACTGTTGGCAGCATTTTTATGGTCTCTGTGTGTTTATGGAGACCTGTTTATCAGTGAATGGTAGTTATTCTTCGATGGTGGATTTTACTGCTTTGGAAGGCATGGAGTCATTTATTTCCTAACTTAATACTCATAGGGATTTTGTTTTGTTATAGTGTACATCATTTTGTGAACATTAAATGGAGCACACAAGCGTACCATAGTTCTAGGACCTGTAGCATTTTTTCCCCTCATGGCTGTCATTTTCATAATATTTGCAGTTAGTGTGGGATGAGACTTTATATACTGTTCTTATCTTTAACCACATCTGACATCATCACCAAGACATCAGCAGACGTTACATTTCTCTTCAATGCAATACATTACACATTTGTAGTATTGTAATTCATACTTTCTCTGTAAATTTGACATTTTCTGAGATGATGTTTCATCTCCTTGATTTTTATTGTAGTCCTACATTCCAGTCTTTCAATTTCCTTATATGATGCGTATGTATGTAAGACATGAGCAGACATGAAGACTTCTCGTAATCACTATCCATTACAAATATTAGTGCTGGAATGCATATTTTCATTTTCCCCCACCGCATTTGAAATTAAAATCCCTTGTGCACCAAATCAATGCAGTAAACATGGACAGATTATCTGTGATGGGTCCTTAAATCCATGGTAGATTAAAGATTAAGGATAGCTGCTTCCATTGACTTTGGGTTTATGCTGTTTAAATACTCTCTGACCTTATGAAGCTGGTGTGCTAGTAGTCTCGCATAGCCAGACTTATCTCCACACTTCGTTTCAGCGCTGTGCCAGCGCTGGAGAAAGGTCTGGCTCAACCCATCATCATTCCGGTATAGGGGAAAAAACGATCTGGCTTGTTTGTATTTCTTTAAACCAATCACAATCGTTTTGGGCAGCGCTAAACCCGGGATGCAGTGTTGGTGCCCTTGCAAAAACGGTAACACACAGATAGCGGAAGAGGAGGAGAATTCCGACTGAAATATTCAGCCAATGGCAGGTTTATACCCATAGTTTATATCCTGTGAGTCAGACTAGTGTGCTAGAGACTCTCCCCAGTCATTTTGACCTCTTATTTACATCTATATCTTCTATAAACTACAGAATTGACTGGCGTTATGGGTACCACTGTTCTTAATCTTAGGTTTTACTAGCTGTATATTTCTTGAGGCTAAATATTTCCTTGAGAAAATGAGAAAAAAATGGAAGCGAGAAAGAAGTTGTTTCAGGCTATATCATGACTGGTTCACCTTTTGGAATCTGTTGTTGGTCGTTGTTTTTTTTTTTTGCTGCCCTGTAAACATGAACATAGTTGGTGATGGGCAGTAATCCCCATGATCAGAGCTCATCATAAATGGTCAGCAGCCTTGGTCCCAGGGTGCAGCAGTAGCTGCTTACACCCAAGATATGGCCTCCAACATGAAATTGAGAGAAGTGGCCACTCCTTTACAGTGAATGTGTGTGGGCGTGTGTGTGAGAGAGAGAGATAGAGTAAGAGAGAGTAAAACTTTTTTATTTTATTTTTGTTTCATGATTTTGTCATAATGGACTTTAAAAAAGCTGGAGAAAAATTGTACATGACGCTGGCAGATCATATATGTGGAAATGGTTCAGTGTTCAGTGTATGGATGGGTTGCTCTATGTGAAATTGAAATGGTCAATAGGGTGTTGCACAATTTGGTTGTAGTGTCACACGGGGGAGAAGGTTTCGTTTGGCCTGGATGCCTGTATCTGATTTCTCATCAGTGACTGCAGCAGCACGCCTTCCTTCCTTCCACTCAAGTATATTTCTGTAAAAAATAAAAATAAGGGGTACTGTTCAAGGTGAAAATCTGTCCCAGTACAGAAAAGGGGATGCTGCAGATTTTATCTCAGTTCGGTCACTGTAGAACAACACTGGTTTCCCACATTGATTTGGCTACCTACTCATCTGCCGATGTAATTAAATAAATCCTTGCCTCTTCAGCGCTGATAATGGTGAGGGTTCTGGAGCAATCCAGTTGGATGCTACACCCCACAGTGATGGATGATGTTGGTTAACTCCTTGCTTGACACTACATGATACCTTTATCATTGTTATTAGCTATTATCGATAATGCATTGAAGTAAATCTTCATTGCAATATGAACACATTTATCCTGCGTTTCCTGTACATACCATGCTTTTCTTATATACTAAAACAATCAAGTATTTTGATATTTCTCCATTGCTGACGTTTGAGAAACTAAACGTTCTTAGTGCCGCACAGTAAGACTGTGGTCTTGAACTGAAATGTGGTTGTGTGCCTTTTATGCCCAGAATACAAGACAACATTCTTCTCACCCAAGCCAAGGCATTTGGCATAAAACCAATGCATTGTGGGATGCTGCTCAATATCATCGTTGACCCCAGCTTGCTGTGTGCTGCAGTGCTATCTGCAGGAATTTTTAGGATGTGTCTGTTTGACAAAAGAAGCTCACAGCTTCTTTTCGTTTCTTGTGGTGTGGGTGGTTGTGCGTGACATGAGAATAAGTAGCCTGTTATGCGCGATAAATATTTAGGAGGTTTGGATGAAATCCCTTCAGTGTTCATGTTGGAACTTTGATCCAGCAACAAACTGCATCGTATATAGACAGTGAGCTCCATAATGTTTGGAGGAAAGGCATATTTTGTCTTCATATTTTCTTTTTTTCTTCTTTATGGTGAGAATTCTTTGGCTGTCAACTGTAGAGTTCTTCTTGGGCCTACCAGGCCCTTTGTGGTTACTGAGCTCACCAGTGCTCTCTTTCTTCTTAATGATCTTCCAAACAGTTGATTTTGGTAAGCCTAAGGTTTGGCCTACTGTATGTCTCTGACTGTTCATATTTCCCAGCCGCATAATGGCCTCCTTAACTTTTATTGGCACAATTCTGCTGACAAATGCTAATAACCAACTCTAATAACATGCTGGAACCAAAATGTATAAAAATACAATTTAATAAAAGCTGAGAATCTGCACCTGTGAAGCGTTTGATTACAAACCTAAAATTGTGGTGTACAGAGCCAAATCAAGAAAAAAATGTCTTTGTCCCAGACGTTATAGAGCTCATTGTATCTCACCAAAGCATTGTATAATTAATAAGATTTTTAAAATGGGTTTTGGGAAAATTGGACTCGCTGGAAATGTCCAGCTGGATTTAATGCTCGGAGTAAGGCAGTGTGTGAGCATGTGACCATGAAGTCAAATCAGATCTGTGAAATATTTATCAGTCTGAAATGGAAGAATGTACAGTAATGGTGGGCTACAGTGCTTCTTTTAAGCACACCATTGTCTGTCCGGTGTGCCATCCATTTAAAAGCACCATAGCTCAGATGTTAAGTCAAAAGGTAAAATTGGGTCCATCGCATTTGACCATCCCTGGTTGTCATATCTCTCCATTATTATTCCCCAGTATGAAATGTGAAAATACTCCCCTGTACAACACTAGGATGTATTGTGATAAAAATAAAGGGGATGGTGTTTGGTGTCTCTGTCCTCTGAATGACCTGGAATTCCAGAAAGTGACAAGTGTGTTCTCATTGGAGGAGGATCACTGAACAGGTGTTGACAATGTTCAAGTTGTCTGGAAAAACTTTAGAGCTCTCTCTTTGTTGTGCTCTTCTTTATGTGGACAAATTAATCCGTAATTTTTTCTTTGCTTGCGTTACTGTGTTTTTTTAATCACCAGATTAAACTGCAGACCAGCTGCTGCTCGAGGGACTGCAGTTACAGTATTAGATTTGACAGTATGCAGAACACATTGGATAAGTACTGTAATATAAGTAATATAAGTACTGTGGATATATTTATGCCCATGGTAAAGCCTTATAATTCCAGTGACGATTAGTTTCAGTGGTTAAAAGACAAATTCCCACCTCGGACTTGCATACCCGTCTGGAACTTCTGGCTTATGTTTGTAAACTTAAAGTACTGGGATGGGAAGTATGCCAGTGGCCAAGTTACAAGTTGGTGGAGCATATATGTGATGCTGCAGTATATCAGCCAATAGAATATGTTCAGAAACTTGATAGATACCTCTTTCTTTTCTGTGAACATTGTCTCATTTGCTAGTTAATAACAGAAACCAAGAATAATACTATTGTGTTTAGAGATGTGTTTTTTCTGCAGCTAGCAATAACACATTTCCAAAATGTATTTCTTATCATTTAATTAATATTATTGTGTGACTGAAGTGGCAAACATGACTGTAATATAAGCTAGAAAATTAGCTGCATGGGGAGACACTTGCTACAGTAACTGCATTTTTAAAAATACTTTTTTAAGTGCGAGGATTACTTGTCAGAACTGAAGCACATGAATAATATTCTCTTTCTTAATCTTTAAATCTCTTTAATCTTGAAAGCATCTGAACACCTCCCACGCTATTCCCTTTCTCCTTACTTTTGCTCAAACTAGTGTTTGCACTTAAGTTGATGAAAAGTTTAACACAAGTAGTTTTATGGAAATTAAAAATGAAGTCGACATGACATAAAGCATGGTCTTGCCTACATCTTTGTCAGTATTTTGATGTTTCAGGACATCTAAAGTTGTAATGTGAAATGTCATTCAACATCATAGGAAATATCTACATATACTGACTTTCTGGGATGTCTCCCTTTCATATGGAACAACATTAAAGAAAAAAAAAGAGAACTGAGGCAAGCTGAAGAAATACAGGGGTATGAAGTCACATGAACAAATGTAGGAGAACATTGGAATTGTGCTTATTTTGCTTGTGTGATGCATATTGAAAGTTCCGTTCTAACTTGGCGCCATTTTGATACCATCAGATGTAGGCTAAAAGATTAAGGAAGGACTGCTGCGTACTGGGCCTATTTCACCTACATTACTTCCACAACCCTACTGAGAGCTCTCATCGCAGGTGTAAAGACCAGTGAGATTTGGCCATCAAAGATGAGGCTTTAACCAGGGCTTCGGTCAATGACATTTCAATCCAGTCAATTAGGAAAAGAAGTAGAAATTGAATTCATAAATTGAAAATGGTCATAATATTCTATGGGAACTTTTTTTTATTAAAAAATGATTAAGATTAAAATTAAATTTAAATCAAAATTAAAATTAACTTCTAGATTTAAATGGATTTCAATCCAAATACGACATGAAACTGATCTGCACTTATTGTTGCCTGACATTCTGGCTAGTTGGGGAATGTGTGTGTCATCAAACATGGAATATTTGTTTAAACTACTGGAATACTACTACCCCAAAGCAAGCGCTCTACACGGTGGATAGATGTGTGTGCCACACATATTTGAAAACGTAGGCTACACTATTGCATGGTAACGGAAAATGGATAATAATAAAGCAGTTTGAAAATGGTTACAAAAATAGGCTACCTTACTCACCAGGTAGGTCTAATGTACGATAAGAGTTATGTTAAATATCTTGACTGGTTATAGCGGAAGTAGGCTACACAATTTCTTAATATAGGCTAACTGATATATGAGTGTAAGATCTGCATCATGCATCATGTATTGCGCTGAAAACACATTATCATCAAAAAGATTTCGCTCCCAACTCTACAAAGTTACCTTTTTCAATGTTACCCTCAAATGTTAATGTGATTAATTTTTCTCTGTAGCTAAAATTACAGTTAACAGTTAACAGTAATTAAATTCTATCATCGACCTCATGCCACGAAGCCTATGTCAATATTTTCTTAACATAAAATCCGGAAACAATATAATTCTGTATTGTGCAATAGAAACGCTCGTATACGTCCATTCATTACTAATGCAACAATAAAACATGACGTAAACCACTACTTTATTCTTGCAGCCTGTGCCATGTGTTCTTGAGATTAACCAACAGTCTTCCACTTAGTTTCACTTTGAGAAGATTGCCATGGAAACCAAAACGGAGAGTGAACCTATTTCATTCAGTAAACAGACGTTTTCTGGCTGGCTTGGAACAAAATGAACATATTACTTAATTCTAACAGTTGACAGAGGTATTCGAATACTTCATGTAGGCTAGACCAATGAACTTATGTAACGTTTCTTTTTGCCAACATTTGTATTAATAAGAAAATACCTAGATGTAGCGTTATTTTCGTGCCATTGACGTGGAACAGTTAGGCTACTGACATGAATTTAAGAAACTCGGGCAATGTAGGCTACATTTTAAAAGGTGTGGCAAAAGCAATCGATTAATTTACAGGTTACAGTGAAATGTGTTTTACCTATCCCTCCAACGTAGATCTAGCACAGGAAAGTATGTTAACTACAGAAAAAATGAATCAAGGACACTAACGGTGATTGTATTTCATTAAAAAATATTTTCGCATTGCCGGTGGCCGAAGCTACAGTCCACTATCTGTGCCAACTGGGCTGCCACTCTTGCGCTTCTGAGAGGGTGTAACTGCTGGTTGGCCGGTTGCTATGCGTCAGCCATGTTGGAATGCGCGGCCCAGGACGCAGTGTTGCTGTGTCAGTGAGTGGGAGCGAATCTTGTAGCAGTGGCAAAGCGAACCGCGCGTAGAGACCAAGAACTACACATTTAAAGGGAATTTGAACTCCTAATATCAAGAAACAGGACCGGGGAAAGAAAGGCGCACGTTCAGACACCCATCGGGAAATATTAAAGTGAGTCCAATCTGATTATGAATACTGTTTTAAAATTTGAAAAAATGAATAACTTCTATGCGTTTGCAGCTAGCGGCAGAGCAGTGAAGGGTTGCTGACAGTAGGTTTTGTATTCCCATACTAAACTGCCGAGACTGAGCATGCGTTGATACATTTTGAAGGGAAAAACAACATCCTTAAAGATATTATATATTTAAAAAAAATATTAAAAGTGAGATGTGTTGAATCTATATAGGCCTATTTTATAATAGCTTACTTGATGTTAGCTGACATCCGCAAGGAAGGCGCTCTGGACCATAGTCTAAAGGCTTGTTATAACGTTAAAGTACCTCGATCGTTTCATTTAGCACTTCGCTTCCCCCACAGAGCCAGCATTGAGCATTTCAGCGTAATAATGTAACTATTTGGCCTATTAACACCGCCGAGTTATCTTTGTTGTGTGTCATGATTTTGGAAAATCATGTTCAAATCCGCTGGCGTCTCCTACACGGAATGCGCAATTCATACAAGCGGCGATGGCTTTTTTTGTTGAAGGTACAATATAGCTAACGAAAGCTAGCTAAGTTTTAAAAAATCAAAACCTGCCGACAAGTGCTTATAACCCGTATGCTTTTGCGATCACGACTTTTTGGAATGTTGAGGGGGCTATTCGCAAAGCTAGCTAGCTATCTAAGCTAAATGTATGCTGAAGTGAACGCTGTGAAGTGGGTTTTCCTCGTTTTTCTAATGTAGGCTAACGTTAGACATTGTATTGTCAGGGCTAAACAAATAAGACACGATGGTGTTGTTTAACGTTAATGCTCGTTAAACGTTATGCTCGTCTTGGCCCAAGTAAAACAGTGGCTTTTGATTGAATTTTAAATTGTAGTTCTATTTTTGTCAACATAGCGAGAGCAGTGATTTCCTTATCCCGAGGCGTTGGAAATTACAGTGCAGAAGGCCGTATTATTTTTGACACAATTGGCCCGCTTGAGTGTGCTAGACACACTTAACCTCCAGGCACGCCGCATTTGTAAGTTTGTTTTGCCGTGGCTATGTTCAGGACACATTCAGAAGGAGAACATTAACGCCGATGGACTAATTTACGGCAAGTAAACGCTAACATGACACATCACGTAACTGGATTTATTGCCGAACTATTCCCAAATACTGGCGCTTTAGCCTTTGTTTTGCTATGGAAAGTGCTAGTCTTCAGGATAACGTGTCACGTCCAGGTTTACCCAGTTCCCTTTCATTCGGATGCATTTCCTGAAAAGGGGAGACAGTTTCCTTTGGGTTTATTTCAATACCAAGTGCGGTCACCGGTTTGATAGATTTTAACCTAATGAAGACAAGCCATTTACTTTTCCAAGTTTTTGTGACTGTTATGCTTCTGCGTAATAGAATGTAGTTAGTCACGAGGACCGAGTCCTGCTTTTGCTATTGGCACATTAGCAGTAGATAATAGTTTAACTTAACTAAAATATTGAACGCATGTGATTTACCGTTCATGTAAAATTCTAGTTAGCTAACAGCATGGTTTGCCTACTTTTCCCCATTCTTTCACCTTTATGGTTCTGGTTTTTCACAGTATTCTCCAACTAAGGATAGGCATATCCAATATTACCCATTGCATTGAGAAAAGGTTCAAACATATACTTTTCTTGAAGTGGATCAAAGTAACAGTAAAGCTAAACTGGCGGCCTGGACTGAGACTGGAATCACTTAATATTTAAAAATATAATTTGGGTTTTGTAGAGCCAGCTGGCCAGATGTATACTTGAAGGTACACTACTGAGTAACATAGGGGACACTGTTTACAGAGCAGTGCTTTACAATAAATAAAAGCTTGAAACATAAATTATTTGATTGAAAACCTTCTGCACCACATTGTGTTTAATCAGCACAGAGTATGTCAGAGGTTCATTCTCCAAGTGCAAGCTGCATAAAACAACACGGCTAGTTGTGATTTCAAATTGGTGACCTTGTTCAAATACTTGAGTGAGGAAAGAAACACTAGTCGACGTTCAGAGGATCAAATTTTTTGTTACTGATATTACTTTAGCTAGTGGGGAAAATAGGTTGTGTTTTCAGCAGATGCCTGTGACAGGAAGCCTATATTAATCTGCACGCTTTGTGGCTGCATTCTGTCTAGATTGTCCATGCAGGATGTTCTGCCTCATTTTATGTCCCTGAGGATTTAGGGGAAAAACGCCTTTTTCCTTTTGGTGACTGCAGCTCGAAGGCCTAATGCCGCACATTGAAGCCACAGCTGCTCTTGTGTTTCCATTTTAGCATCTTGATCCTCTCAGCCTGTAAAACGCAAACAAGTGGAAGAAGTTAGTGAGGATTTTCAACTAAAGATATTGACGCATAGGCCAGTTTCAGTGAGCCAAAATTCCAGGAAACGATTAGCTAAACGTGACAAATCCTTATGGGAGTGACTGCTTTTTTACTATCCTATGGGCCGGTTTTGCAGACACACATTAAGTCTAGTCCTCGACTAAACTTGATTTTGAATGGAGATTCTGTATACAAAACTCAATTCAGTTCAGGACTAAGATTAATCTGTCTGCGAAACTGGTCCTAACTATTTAGTGTAAAAGAGGGATTAACCTCTGTTGCACTAGAATTTAATAAACCTTGTGTTTTCAAAACATGTTGTTGTTTTGAAATAAACAATCTTAGCTTGCCATGAGAAAAGGACGGTGATACTATAGTTGCCTTTTCACTATCTGCGTTCAAGAGTGCCCATGCCTTTTTGGCTAGATGTTCACTATTCCCATATGTTCTTGTTGGATTTCTATAGGCATAATTGATCCCAGATCCTTCTACCAGAATCTGAGGTCCCATATTTAATGTAGTCATAATTTGCACCCCTGTGTAGTCTCTGTTACAGGCCTGAGCCTCTAAAGTGCCACATTCATCTTTATTTTTAAAAAATAAGTCTGGGGCTGAACATGTCCAATTCCCACTATAATTTGGAACATCCAATGAACTATTTGTATTTTGTAGCACTGTTCATGTGTGATATCCACCACCAATTCAGGAGAATGAAGACGTCCACGGTTCTCCTCCAAAACACGTGGTGTCTTCAGCCTGCTTTTCACATCGCAGCCCCCAACAAGCTTGCACAGAGTGGAGTCTGAGGAAGACCTCTCATATGCAGCTTAGGCATGCGGCCCGTGGGCACCTGATCAACCACTGGGGGTTGCTAGAGGGCGATGAACTGCAGACCTTAACCGACTGAACCCTCCCGTATCCTGGGTGACATGAAATTGCTACCGGCCAGCCGGAACTGACACAGTCCGGATTCTATTTGAGACCATGGGGCTCATCCATGCACCACAGCACTGTGCCTTAACTCTTATCGGACCTGTGTTTTGTAGTTGTCCAATGACCTTCGGTATGTAGCCTACTCATTGAACGTCACTGGATAAAAGCGTCTGCCAAATGAATGTAATGTAATGTGACTCAATGAGCCAGCCAGCAGCCAGCTCAACATTTGTTGAAGGAATATGCCTTTTATTGGCACGGCGCATGGTGATCAAATCGGACCCGGCCAAATCAGAAACAAGAATATTCAGCCAATGGGCAGTGCAACTGCAGAATCTAGCCATTAGTCACAGAGAGCAAAGCAGCAAGATGATGATGTTCAGATTTTTTTTTAAAATGCGGAATATCACTGACCGGGCTAAGCAGGCTAGCAGACTGACTGAGCTGTCTAGCTGACCAGGCATTAGCTGCTAGTTATCCTGGGTGATATAGCCATATAGCTAGTTAATTAGCTGACTGACCAAGTACAAAAGCAAACAAGATGAACAGGTGAACCTTTAAGTCAATACTGCTGAATTTTTTGTTGAGTTTATCAGTGCAAGTCTTTGGTTCCCTTTTTTATGAATTTATACTACTGAGATCGTCCTCCTTCTTTTTGACACACCGGCCTAGGTCTACGCATCACACACATTTGTGTATGATGTATTTAAATTGTTATTCATTCACACTGAATGGAGGAGGCATGTCAGGCTCAGGGAGTGCTGGGCATGGGCTGTTCGTACGCCCACTCTGTGGGCACTTCCTGGGGTTTCATTCCCTCTCCTACTCAACTCCTGCCCACTCCTGTCACAGCGTGAAAGAATGGTGTCAGATGCGTCAGGACACGTTAGACCATGACATTTCTTAACACGTGGCTTGCTTTAATGCAGTGGCCATGCATCATACACATCGGGTGCCGTTTAGCAATGATGTGGTGACTGAGGGAATCACTTCGTGAGAAGAATCAGAACCCAGGGAAATTGTATTGTACTGTGGCGCACAGTCGTAGCCGTTTTAACGGCCATTTTCCAACAGGTAGGATGGTTGTGCGCGATGGCGGTGATGTGACTTTCAGAGTTAATACCTCCTTGTGCTGCTTCAAGAGGAAGTGATCAGTGGTTCACAGTGCCTCCATAAATAGACCTACATTGTGATGCTGAGGATTCCACTTGAATGGAAGCCCTGTATGTTCTCACGTCCTGTTTGTAATTCTGTACTGTAGACAATGTGCCATTTAAAGGCAATACCCATGTTTTCCCAGGTTGTGCTTTACACGTGATCTGGGGAGCCAGCGGTATGTACTCGATTATCTTTAAATAACGTCTCTAGCTCTTTTCCGTGGACCTCTGTTCCTCTGCCTGGTGTAGTGTACAAGGTTAATCCTATCAACATCTTTCACAACTAATTGAAAGAAATTAGCGGATTATTTTTCATGTGAATCTTCAAACCTTTGGCTCTGTTGTGCACTTACTGAACTCTCCTGCCCGACTCTATGAAATATTCCATTAAATATGTGTTGGGGGGGGGGGTGGTGGTGGTGGTGGTGGCGGTGGCAGTGGCGGTGATGTTCTGGTCTTAACTCATGGTAAAAGGTTTTGTGTGTTGAGTGAATACAGCATTACCGTTTCTTTCTGTCTAAGCTTTAGGGTAGATGGTTAATTTTTTTTCGAGCCCTCTGGTGTGCAACATTTTACAGTCCAGCAACCCGTCTCCTGCCCCTGAGCAGATCCCAGCCTGCTGTTAGTCCCCTGTTTACAGAACTGCCTCTGAAGCCGTTGAGAATGGCAGGAAAAGGAAGGGAAACAATGCAAGCCCTTCTGCCAACTATTCTCATGATGAGATTAACATCGGCCAAGAGCGGCCTGTGTGTGAAGTGCAGTATCATGGCAGTCCTCTCGGCGATCAGACCTTTCCATGCAAAGCTGGGCAGATAGCAGAGGGGCTGTACCTGTCTGAAGTGTCACTCATCATGGCCATGGCTACAAGAACCGCGGTGAAACCCAGGAAGTGTAACCGCCGCGCTAGCGTGAAATGGCAACAATCGCTGTTGTTGTAGAGCAAAGTGAGACCTTGAGTCACCGCTGTGTACCTGAATTCACAACGTCTCTTCGGTAAGAACAACAACTGTTTAAAGGGGAGGGTGTCTCTGTTGTAAGCAACCAATCGTACGCAGATGATTTGAAGTGTGGTGATTGTTGTGTGTCTGTATCACAGAACCGTCTCTACACTGAGCCATTGGTGTGTACCACAGGTTAACGGATGATTTGCTGATTGATGTGTTGAGGGAAGTCCGCCAAAGAAGCGATTATGTCACAAGGCATCAACACAAAGCCAAAAAGCCCGTCAAGTACCTCTTTTGTATCTCCTTTAGTGCCTCACCGCATAGGCTTTTGAACTAAATATAAACTGCAAGAACAAACGAATAAAAAAACTGCAGCCAATTTGTCCCAGCCAGTTAAGTCAATGAAGCGGATTTTTAAAAAAAAGAAAAAAAGAAAAATGCCAACAATGCCAGTTGGCTCTCGCTCACTTATGGCGGCGTGCAACTAGAGAAACCTAAGCGCGTCGGCCTGGCAACCCGTGTCCAGCAGCAGTCCTCGAGTGGCCGGGAGCGCTATGTTTAGCCTCCGCTCTGTCATGAGAAGATGCCGCTGTCTGTCTTTCTGCTGATAAACCAGAGCCGCCTGGTTTGTCAGGCCTGTTCGCGAATGAGGGCTTAGGTTGTGGTGCTGCACCCAAGCGTGCTCTCAATGCGCGAGCGACATGTGGTAGCCCGACGATTACGAATGCTTCTTTTCAAACCCTGAACCCCTCTCCAACGTGTGCAGTTCAGGCGCGGATTCCGAGGCGCGCGGACGCGTGGTATGCACACATGCTTGTTCTTTATAGCCGTGGATATCGATGGCATTTAACACCCGCTCCCTGGTGTTCGGTTTCTGAATGATCAATAGCAGCTCTGTTTCTTAAGTGACCAGCAGTATTTGTCTGTTACATTCTTACCTAACTAACATATACACAAGGCTCCAAACATGGTTGTGAGATTTATCAGGCTGTACGTGTTTTTGACAGAGTGAGAATTACAGGTGTGAAGTGAGATTGGTAGTTTATGTGCTGTTAATGTATTTTAGGTTACTGATTCTCAGTGGCACATTCTTCGGGTGGATTTAACGCACCACCCATAAATAAACTGATGGTAGATATATGAAATGACCCGTAAATGCCACAGCTAAATTTACTATGGTGTCCCTATCTTCATTCTCATTCTGGTGTTCAGGAAAACTCAAGGCCAGTCAAACCCAATCGCTATAACAGGCTGCTTTTGAGTGCCAGGAAAGAGCTCTGAATTGCAAATGTATAGGAGTAAGAAATACATCTGACTCAGCCTCTTATGTGCTATTAACTGTTCAGGCTGCTGCTCTTGGAAGGGTCAGTGGGGTAATGTCGCTTAGTCTGCCAGGAATTTTCACGTCAGGTTGAAATATTATATTTGTCATTAGCTGGTGATGAAAGCACACTGCCTGCAATTGACCGCAAGAAAATATTTATTGCTCATCAAGACTGAACAAGTAATTTATGGATCGATACTTATACGCTCTCATGACTGGACACTCACACTGGGACATGGTTGCTAATTAATAGTGACCGAAGCATTCTCAGAAAAATTATGACTTCTGAGAATATCCTGCGCAGAATAAAGAATTGATGAATTATCCAGAGAAATGTGCTTCAGGGTGTTGGGCCCGTACGTGTGTAGACTATAATGTGTAGATTCTTCTCTCAGATATTCCATAGGCTGTTAAAATACATTTTATGATCATACTTAATGCAAATATTATATGTCTTAATGTTATATTGCCAGTGATGAGCATTATGCTGACATAAGCATACCTGAGTTTAACAGGAAGTAGCGAGGTACTGGCATTCAGCCTAGACTGGCTTAACAGTGAGCCCTATGTGCCAGGCCTGACAGCATGTCTGGACCCAACCGTGCTGTAAACTCAGATGATGTCTGCAGAAGGGCAGTGCAATTAAACACTGCTGGTGTTTCCACGCTGTCCGCATGCTGTAGATATTCCTCATTGCGTAAAGCATTTGGTATCAAACTGCTCTTTCCTGAATCGCAGGGTGATCCGTGGATGGTTATCTCGGAGAAGTTCACAGTTGTCACCAGACATATGTAAGGCAGTTTGATCTTTTCAGTTTGTCTGGCGAGCCAGGCCCAGTGCTTGTGAGACATTAGTGTGTTTGAAACCACTATTCCTGGAATGAGTCCACAGTATTGTTCCTCACCGTGAACTGAAGGCTTGGGATGACGTGTTTTTTGGCACATTATTTTTAAAACTTTTTATAATTTACTAACCTTTATAGAGGGTCTGTTGACTGAGCTCACATGCTGTTCAACAGCAATGGCCTGTTAATGTCCCTCCCACACCCCCCAATTAAACTAACCTGCATGTCTTTGGACTATGGGAGAAAATCAGAGTACCCGGAGGACACTCTCGCGGACACAGGGAGAACATGCAAACTCCACCCAGGAAGGCCGTGTTCGGGATTCCGACCCAGGACCATCTTGCTGTGAAGCGACGGTGCTACCCACTGCACCACCGTGTCACTGCAAGTAGTCCGTAAGCACATACAAGGGAAAGAAAATGCTGGTATGTGGGACTTCGAACTGAAGTATTCTCTTTTCTGACCAACTGCCTTCTTATATCAGAACTAAGCTAGTTTTAATTTTGTTTTGTGGTGATATAAATTGTATGAATGCTTTTGTACTGTAATATTTCATAATGCATTAAAAATAATCATAAATGACATTTAAGGGGATGCTTTTGCCTGTAATATTTATATGCAGTTAGCTGATAGCCTAGGTGTCCCGTTGTTATACTGTCTGTTGGGATAGCATGCCAACACACGTTTTATTGGGGGTGACATGCATGTCTCGTGGGTGCAGTGGCATCATTGGCTATGCTATGTCCATGCACTTGTTTTGTAGCAAATGCATTCCCGTTTTGCAGAGCTGGCTTCATTAATGAAAATTCCTATTAGGCTATTTCAGTTTTTAGCATTAAAGTTTAACAGTGAATTTTTTATGCGGAATAATATAAGGAATACTCAAATAATAGCTTGTTTGTAAATATGACTCATATCCTTGCAGTACTATGAGCAATAAGGTTGACAGGTTCATTGGGTTTTTAATAATATTTTCTTTAACGATTATTTAACCAGGTAGATCTGCTGTGAATGGAATTCTCGTTTGCAGTGAAGACATTGGGATTCAGTGTGGGGATGGAGTTCTAGGGGATTGGTTAGCTAGTCAGATCTAGGGGATGATTTGATGGCCAGATGTAGCAAGTCGGTTTTTGTGCCAGGACCCTGGAGTAAATACCCCACTGTTTTCAATAATGCAGCAGATCTGCAGTGACCACAGTGTGTCAGGACCCTGGTTTCATTTATCATCTAAGGAGAGCCTGTGCCAGGGCATTGGGTTTCTACTTGGTGCTCTATCCACTGGCCCACCCACAAAATTTCCAGCAGCAGCTTAGTTTTCCTAGAGGTTTCCCATCCAAGTGCTAATCATGCCCAGTCCTGCTAGTTTCAGAGGTTGCTGCAGGGTGGTGTGGCTGCTGGCTTTTGCTAATATGAGGTGCTTCTTTTGATCATGATCTCCTGTAGGTGTTGCCCCAGTTTGAGTCAGCAATTCTATCTGGAAAATTCTCTGGTGGTCTATTAATCACAAACCAACTCAATGCTACCTAGAAATGCAACTCAGCGCTATCTTACTGGATGAATCAGATTTTAGAGGTTTTAAGCTGAGCCCAATCGTACAACCAGTAGCTAGCCTACTCATACCTGGATTGTCTGGGTTCAGTCTAGGGCTGTCAATTGGACCAAGTATTTAAAGTTGAATATTGTATTTAAAAAAAAAAAAAAAAGCAGAATATATGTGAATATTTATTGCAAAATTATATACAACGTTTCCGCTGGTAAGGTTTTGCCGTGGCGTGGCGCCACGGTGCAGCGGAAAAATCCTTGCCGCTGCACCATAATAAAAAAATAATAATTAAAATAACATAAAAAATTATAAAATTAAAAATGATATATATATACTGTATATAGCCTATATATTAAATTCATAAATTAAAAATGTTAAACTTTCTAAATATTTCTGCCTAAATGCGCTTTCAAAACCATGCTCTTTTAATTGTTCTCACCCCACCATAACTCAAAATACAGGCCTATTTTTCTTCAATATTTACAAACAATACAAGGGTTAACAAATCTTTTATGGTTTTAAAGTAGCATCTAAAACTACTTTTTAGCTCTTGCAAACTGCTATTCTTTGTATCAAGAGCTCGTCAGAGCCAAAAGATAGATTTAGATATATATAAAAAAAACCTTTAAGAAGTCTCAAGAGGTTATGTTTTCATAGTCATAAACTTTTTCGCCTTTGCTACACCCCCCCCCCCCCCCCCCCCCTCTTCAGACACCACCACCACACACCAAGAGATCAATTCCACAGGAAACACTGTTATATAAATGTCAAAATTGCATTGACATGAAATGGAAACCTTCTGTTATGTGTGTTATATCCACAAGGGGGATCAAGAAGGCAGGCAGGAGACGGTATTATGTGTTTTCTGCAAAAATAGATTATACCACAGGTTGTTTAATTAGGCCACGTAGTAAGCAGTTTTGGTAAATTTGAACAATCTGCCTGTTTTCACTTCGACCTGCATGGACACTTCACATTGAGAGTAGCAGTACACAGCAAACAGATGAACGGAGCAACATTTCAGTCTTTCTGGAGGTCGTAAACAAATGAACGAGTGAAACACAAATCTTTTGAACAAAGGGGCCAAAAGATGCAGATTTTGGATTTTCAGGGCACACATGATTACGTATTCAAACATTCATTTTAACCAATTTTTTCCGATTCAAATTATTTGAATATCGAATCTAAAGACAGCCCAGGTTCAGACTAGTTACAAGGTTGCTAAAATGTATGCTATATGAATTGTTTTCAGTTTACGGGTATTTGAATAGCAAACCAAGTTGTCATCATTTATGTATTGAAGGTGTAGTTTATGAAATTATACATATTACACAGGTATATAATTGTATGTGTTCAAGAATGAAGCGCATGTTTTATGTAACCTTCTGAAGCAGATTCACTCATTCACTCTCCCTTTTGGGTGGTACTTGGGAGGAAACAACGCTTTAACTGGAACAGTTCAGGTACAGCAATGGCATCCTTTTCCCAACGAGCTAAAAGGTTTGACCTGCCGCTTCAAACTTGCCGTTATTTTTCATGTCTGCTTGTTTGCTTATGAGAGCTAGGCTAAAGTAAAGGCATGTACCAGGTGTAGGGATGTGTGCACGGGCAGATTGGAATGGATGTTTCCGTCTGATGGAGAGACAGGAACTGGGGTGAGAGACAGGAACTGGGTGAGCAACAGGAACTGGGTGAGAGACAGGAACTGGGTGAGAGACAGGAACGGGGTGAGAGGCAGGAACTGGGTGAGGGGCAGGAACTGGGTGAGAAACAGGAACGGGGTGAGAGACAGGAACTGGGCGAGGGGCAGGAACTGGGTGAGCAACAGGATCTGGGTGAGAGAGAATAACGGGGTGAGAGACAGGAACTGGATGAGGGACAGGAACTGGGTGAGGGACAGGAACTGGGTGAGAGACAGGAACTAAGGGGCGGGGTGAGAGACAGGATCTGGTGAAGAGAGTGGATGAGAGGGAACTGGAGGGGAAGGAACTGGGTGAGCGACAGGATCTGGGTGAGAGAGGATCTGGGTGAGAGACAGTAACGGGTTGAGAGGCAGGAACTGGGTGAGAGACAGTAACAGGGTGAGAGACAGGAACTGGGTGAGAGACAGGAACTGGGTGCATCTAGCCCAGGCGCCTAACGGCATGCAGCTTTGGAATGTTCTGGACTGTGGTGATGGAGGTACAGTATGTGTGCTGGTTTGTGTCTTCTGAACGCTGCAGACCAGGCTCCAGGCTAATTACAGAACTCGTGTTGTGGGAATGCTAGGTGTCGCTTCCATAGAAGCACTGCGGCTCTGATACTCGGCTCGTACCCGGAGCGGAGCGCGGCTCTAACGGGAGCGGGGGCCTCGGGGGAAGAATGCGTTGCCGTCTGTTGTGTACAAGTAGCGACCTGCCGCGACGCCCCATCTGAGACGCAGATCAAACGCTCGGGACAAAGAGATGCAGCCCGGCGGCCGAGGCCTTCTGCGATGCCCGCCTGGCCGTACGGCACCGCCGAGCTGATTCCGGTTACGCGCTCGGCCCCGTTTCACTGGGACGTGCTCATGTGCCTCGCACGTGGAGTCTGCGGCTGAAAGATGAGTCATCGGCACCTTGACCCATCTTTTCCTCTGCATTGGGTTGGCGTAGAGCAGAGAGTAGTTATGCGAACACGTAGCTATTCCTCTTTGTTTCTCGTGTTTGGCCAATTTGTTTCACTTACTGTGATTTTGCCTCCTAGCGTTATGCATTTGTGTTTTCATGAAACACACTTTCACGTAGACAGACAGCAACATTCGGTAATAATGAATTGCCTGGTTTTCTTAACATGATTATTCAGGGTTGTATTGTCCATTTTACATCTTGCTTTATATTGCCAAGGTTACTTAAATGTAGGCACCTGTTTGATGTTTTATTTGAAAAGCTGCTCCTGCTGGCTGTTCATTAGCTATGAACCTAATGGCATTTGAAGCATCAAATGTAATGTGATTTTTAAAATGTATTCAGCGTTCATAATAGGTAATGCAATTCTTCTGGTGCTGTAGAAGCAATATGCAGGCCTGCTCTGTGCAGGGCTGTGCTACCCCAGCTGGTTATCGTATGCCATAGATTGAATCTGTTGCTCTCTGTGCTTTGAAGAACTCCTCTCAACATGTGGATCTAATTATCCGCCTCCCCCAAAAGAAGACGGTCCTTCCTGTGGCCATTAACATGGCAAAGGCTCCGTTCAACAGCGGCCATGTTGCAAAGCTGAGAAAGTCGGCCATGGATGCTTTGCGGTTTCTTCCCAACGTGCTCACGCCGCATTAGCACTGCTTACTCGGCAGCAACAACCAGAAGTCTCACAATGGAAAAAAAAAAGACAATGTGGCAAATCCTTGAGTCTCTTCAGCGCTTTGACTTGAGCTGTGGTTTCTGGAACACGGGTGAACCGTAGTCCCTCAGGGCAATGGGTATGACATCATCTGGTAGAGTTCCCCCACACACAGCAGACTGGCGTGCAAGCAGAAACGTGCCTCCCCAGAAGACGTCCCTCCCCCCTCTTCAAAGGGGCTCAGTTGCTCTTCTTGAATGAAGATTTGGTGGCTCTTTTTTTGTTGAATCATGGAGATCTGGAAAGTCTGTCACTCTTGGATCATCCCTTTTGGAAACAGCAGTATATATATATATATATTATAAACCTGGAAGAATTTAACAGATGTGATATGAGAGAGGTCATTTTTTTGACTGCCAAAAGCACACAGTAGTTTCCTAACTTACTGGTTAATTTGGTAATAGATAGGTTTGCTTGAGAAGTTTCCAACATTTTGGAAGCTACAAAGAGCTATGAAGTTTGGATATCAGTAAAAACGCTTTTAATATAAATATTTCATAAAAGATGAATGCACTGTGCTTAAAGTAAACTTCAAATGGTGTATGTGTCATAAATGTACGCAGATGTTATATCTATGGTACTGCATAACACCAGTAAATAAATATTGGCAAATCCACTTTCATCAGCACGTTATTTAAATAATCCAGGAGTACTGCCATTATTCATAATTTCCATTGATGTTGGTTCAAGAAGAAATGAAATAAAGGGCTATCAGTGATTTACATATGTGAAATATGTTTTGGCGGGAAATTCACTGAGAATGTGATGACACCGACCGCATGTTCCCACTGCTGTTAAAAGAGGTCAGGAAAGATGATTCTTCTCACTGTGCCCTGAAGACCCCAGGTGACTCCAGTGAACCTCCAGGTGCAATGTTTGACGTGAGAGAGATGTTTATTCCCAGCCCTGGATACAGTTCTATTGTTCATTTGAAGCCTGGAATGAAGCAGACAGGTGAATTGCTGTGCGACCAGTTCTATTAGCCTCCTCTGTCTCATTGAAAAGCTGACCTTCTGGGAGAAGCCAGGTGGGGGAGGGGTCTCATTTCCCTCCCAGCTGTTCCAGGCAGGTGTCTCTGCGCCCGAGAGGCCTCATCCGGCTGGCTGGGTTTGATGAGTGGACCCCGGCTGTAACACCTCAGCCAATCAGACGGCTTAGCCTGTGGGTAACACCTAACACCAGTCCTGGTATTGCGCTGTCTGTCTGGCCCGTGCCGCTGAATCGAGGACTCCCAATTTCCAGTGCATGTTTTCATTAATGAATTAATTTTTGGGAGGGCAGGTGGGCCATGTGGTTAAACAAATGCTTGATAAGTCTGATTGAGCCATCTGGTCTATGACCCACAATCCTCTGCGCCCTCGAGGTGCCCAGTCTGAACTCTCAGTATTTGGGCTTTCCCTGTTTATCTGACTGGCAGTTATGCCCCAGTCATGTTCGTCGGGGGCTTGTGTGTGCTGCGTTACCCGGACAGTCTTCATCCTGGTGTACGCTGGGAAGTTGCAGCGGCTGTGGGCGGTGCCCTGCGTCACAATGCCCTGAACGGATTCCAAGCCGTGTGACTCAGCCAGCGATCGCCTTCCTGTTGCACAGAATGGGGGGGTGCACAACAGGTCGCTGATAATGGTGTCTGCAGTTACACAACCTTGAGTCATAGCAGTAAATCCAAATGAGCCACAAAAGCTAACACTGATCTACTGCACGCATTGCATTCTGGGTAGTATGAGTGCAGATATTCCTCATTTGCTATTCAAGGTCTGTTTTCCCCCACCAGATTTCTTGTATTGTTTATTTGTAACTCTGTTAAATGGTAAAATCAATAAGCGGGGTGTTTCGGAGGTCAGTTGCTTTTACTAAAGCATTTATGTGATCAGCTGTGCATTGATGTAATGGTTCATTATCAAAGGAGCCAGATGAGTCCACTGGATTGATGGAACATTTTTATCTGGAATCTCATTTACTGGCAGAAAAAGCTGAATGAACCACAGATAAAAAGGTTTCAGGAATTGGTTTGGAAGCCGGCCACGCCTATCCTCTGTCACTGGCCATGTTTACATGCACGCAGTAATACGATTGTCAAAGTTGCATTTAAGACGACGATGCAATTAAGCCATGTGCTTGTGTCTGCTAAGGAAGCACATTGTTAATGCTCAACTTTGTATTCAGATCATGGTTAATTCAATTAAACGGCATAATAGACGGAACCAGAGGCCATTTCCTGGTGCTTGATGTTTCCCTACTCCCACCACTTGGCCGAACTGGATTCATCCTGTTGTTACACATTCATATTTGCCTTTTGTGTTACACATTCATATTTTGCAAAGCAGGCTGCTTCAGGAGACACCGGTCACTTGCTGCAGTGGTCTTCATCTGTGCCTGTATTATTTAGAGAGCAGGGTACCTATGCAGCCATCCTGGGCAAACCCAGTGGTTTCCATCGCTGAGCAACCACCTTGCAATCATGCCCATCTGCAAGGTTAGTAGACAAAAGCAGCCAATCACGCTCAGAGGTTTGCAGTGTTAACACACTCCGGGAAATCTGATTTAGATGTTTACTGCTCCAGTAGTTCTCCAGTAATTGGTTTAAAAAAGTTGGGAAGTGGGAAGTTCATACCAAGTTTTGGGGGGCAGACATGCTTTGTGACTGGGACCAATGACGGGAGGGTGGGGGTAGCCACCCACCCTGAGGTTGGAGCAGAGAGATCTGGCCCAGGAGTACAGTGTGAAGATTGATTGGAAGTATGGTGGAATTTTTCCATTAAGTGCCCCGTAGGCTCGTACCGAGATTTAAACCTTATTATGTGAGCAGTAATGGGCAGCCAGCCAAGTGAGATGAGGGGTGTGGCATGGCCATGATTGGGAAGATTGTTTACAAGTCAAGCAGCTGCATTCTGTATTAGCTTCAGGGGTGTAGTGCCACAGGCAAGGAGACCGGTGAGAAGGGAGTTGCAGTAGTACATGAGAGTACAAGCGGTTTTCATATGACATAATATGTTTTGTCGCTAGATATTCATAATAACTGCCACATAATTCTTCATAGCAGTATAAACGTACAATTACAAATAGGCTAGTTGATAACTGATTGTCAAAGGACAGGAAATCATGTTGTCCCACCGGTCCCAATACTTTTGCACCACACACTTGTGATTCATAACCTTGCATCTGTTGATAAACGTTGGTCAGTGCATCTTTAAGTGTTACAACTCTTATTTAGAGCTTATAAGCAATTCATGAAAACCCACATCATGTAATGTGTAAACAAGAAAATGAATGACTTTAGAGGTAAAATGGAGACCCGTGGAAGGGTTTGGATGGATTCAGCGGTGACTTTGTGCTGGCTTTGCTGTGGAGCAGGACCTGAGGTTTTTAAAGAGCAGTGTGTTCAGAGCTTCTCCAGCAGGCTGGCCTGACTGACTCTGGGCTGCATGTAGCTGAGGGAAACGGCCCAGCTCTGCTTGCCTTGTATCCTGCATCTCTCTAGATCTGGTAGCTATTGAAACGGCACAAACCTCTCAGACCTCAGACAGACTGCAGGGGAATGGTTTGTTTTGACCAAAAAGAAAATGCACTTCTGTTTTCTTTTTGGTCAAGCACTGAAGGGTTGAAAAAGAAAAAAGGGCAAATGTTGAAGCAATTGGGGTATTGGCATCTGCTAGACTAATCAAATGAAGTAAAGTTTGCACAAAGACCTGGATATCAGCTAGCTTTTCTTGGAAAGGAGGATGGGTGGGGTGAGTGGTGGCTGGGAGAAAATGCATGGAGCAGAGCCATTAACATGACTTAATAGCAACAATTCAAAGCTGCTCTTTGGGGAGAATCTGTTTTCCTCAGACGAGGGCAAATTGGAATGTGGGGGGGGGGGGGGGGTTGGGCGGTAATGACACGTAACAAAATGGCCGCTGGAGTAACGAGGCCGCGGAGACGCGTATGTGTAGTTTGCTGGGATGGGGCGGAGTGGCGAGCGTGGAGGGGCTTCTCCTTGGGGGGCCCGTGCGGCTCCCAGCGGCCCTCAGCCGGGGCTGTGGCTCCTCCCCTCTGCCTCGTGTCATATGAGGCCGAGCCAGGGGACGCGTGCAGGCAGCCATGGAGATAGACGCACGCATAATGCCTTCACCACTAGAGGGATCACTTGTGCTAGAGTTGTGTCGCACAGTCCGCCGGGTTCTGCACTTACTTTTTTTCCACGGAGCAGTTATGCTCCTCAGTTGAAAACTTTAGGAGCACACTAATGCATCCCATTCAGTAGATGTGCTGAACAACTTTTTTTTCCAGTTGGCACACATCAATTTTCAGCAAATACTCCTAAAATGGGAGCACTGTAGAGCCCTGGACATTGAGATGGGCCTGTACATGAACTGAGAAAGTGTGAATCCTCTGACATTATACACAGACACAGACACGCACGCGCGCACACACACACACAGTGCACAGTCATTTACACACTTGATTGCCAGGGTTTTTGACGGTAATGCGCGTTTGTAAGTGCTTTATAGGAAACTGGCCTTGTCAACAGTGGAAGCGCTCGTCTGCTACCGCCGGGCTGCTGATCTCCAGAGAGTGTGTTTTTATTAAGAAGCTTTTGTGCTGAATGCGGCTGCTTGTCAGACCACCGAATTTCTTCTGAATGGAATGTTAAGCGGTTTCGCATTATATAAAGTGGAACTGATTTTCTCACTGCAGTTGCTGCAGCCTTGTGAATAGGAGTGCATTCATTCCTGAGAGTATGAGCCTAGACCAAGCAGCCAATGAAGGTCCCTGATATTCTCATTCCAGTGAACCCACAGATCCTTTCCCTGTTAATAGGGAATCTAGAATCCAGTGGAGAATGAAAGCAAGGAGTCAAATTAAGTGACTTAATCCGGACAACTCAACAGGGAATCCGTCTTCCAAGCTACGGACAGCAGGGAAACTGCAGCTTATTCACCAGGAGCTTAAAGGAAACGTTAAAGCTCACACTGATTTCTGATTTCACTGGCTCCTGTTATAATGATTTGAAACTTCAGTTGTGTGGGCATTTGCTAATTTTTTATCAGCATCTAAGTGGCCTCTTTTTTATTTTTTGTTTTTGTTTCAAGCAGGACTGTGTAAATTCTTTCTGTGTCAAATTAGCTGGAAATCGAAACGCGTCGCAACCCATTTGTGTGTTACACAGGATTAACGGGAAGGACTTTGATAAAAAGCCAGATGTGAGTAAGTCAGAGTGGAGGAGTGTACTGACGCATCTGCCGCAGACAGAATGTGTAGTTGTACAGAGCGAATCTTACCACCAGGGCTTTACTGCTCGCAGGTTTGCTGGTGAGGAGATGTACACCTGTCAATCAGTGAAGGCAGTCTGAAGTTTTCCACGAGAATTGGCGCTCTTCAGTTTGGCTGCTTTGCTGGACTTCCCACCTATTGGTGCCCCTAGTGCAGTTACTCTAGCCCCTATGGGTTACTGTAAAAAAACTCACACTGTGTTTGAACTTCCGTTACTTTGTTTCAGTAATATTTATAGTAATTCTGACTCTTGGAAAACTAACTCCCAAAGGTTACCTTTCAGAAGAAACCAGGATTATGCCTTTACTCAGAAGGCTTCATGAATAGTAACCATTTTATTTTGGGTGTATCATTTTCAGGCTTGTGTTAAAAAAGGGACGCTACGCAACAGGTTAGTGCACAAGGGAAAGAACACTAGCAGTTCTATCTCCATTTTCCCATGCACACGCACAAAGTAAACACACCTATTGGAATACGTTTAAAAATTGTGTTTTTGTACTGGTCTAGTCAAAATTGAGAGTTGACTAGATGTAACCGATCCGAACAAATTTATACAGCAAGCGTCCGTCAAACACTCCGGCGTGTTGTTCACATCTTTATGCAGCGTGAGATGAAGCGCGTCCTCCGACTGCGGTGTATTTGTGCGAAGCGTGACATTTGGAACACGGGTACCTCTCTTCACTGTCACGGTAGACCTGATCGACATCTCCGCTTGTCATCCCGCCAAACTGCGATGCGGAGTCGTGCGCGCGTTGTGCTCGACGCCGCGCTCCGGCGGCACGCTCGCTGAAAGCAGCGGGGTCTGTTTGGCGACCTGTCCCGCGCTTTGACGTTAAATGGCGGTCTCTCTTGTGCTGTTAGAACAGGAGTTGCTGAGGATTATTCTGCGTAAGTCTGTGCAGAATATGGCAAAGCAGCTCCCAGAACCATCACAAAATGAAGCAGCACCAAAGATGAGATTCTGATTGTGAGGATGATGATGATGATGATATGCTATTAGTGACATTAGTATTAATAAGATATAACTGTGATCTCAGAGTCCTTTATAGTGAAAGAGGGAATCTCCTGTAGCACAGTATCCCCATCACTGAATTTAGGCATTGCGGTTTATTTGGTCCAGAGGGAAGACTGCAACCTTAGGTTCTGCCTTTCAGCACAAAGAGCTTGCATTGTTTTACAGCTCTTGGTGAGGTGAGCAGTGTGGCCACAGTACAGGACAAAATACTGCCCTCAGAAGATTGCTGTTGTAGACAGAATGCTAGGCTGCAGGTTAAGCACAGAGAAATGTATTGTATCTTCTGAACGCGTCAGCAACTCCTGAGTGTTAGCATTGCCAAGCTTCTGTGAACATCTCTAAATCTGACAAAATCATGCTGTACTTGGCGATGACACTTCCAGAGGGACGGTAGTATGTCGTAAACGCCCTGGCAAGCGTAATTTTTGCTGCATTCTGGAGTTTAGTGCCTGGAAGCCCCTGAAAGGCGTCTTTTATAGCACGGCTGTCACACGCAAACTGAACGGGACTTACAGTCGTGGCGAGAGGCAGCACACAGGCATTCAGGAGAAGCCTCAAACTGCGCTCAGAGGCACCAGGACAGAATGGAGTGTCGGTGTGAGACATATTTTTGGTGTGCGCCGCGCTGAAGGGGCCACAGTGGAGACGAAGCCAGATCAGAGCCCCAGCTGAGATAAGGACATCGTCAGTAGGAGCGCTTACGCGCTGTCTGGGCCCCTGCCTGACTGCAGTGACTGTCTCTCAGCCCTGTCTCTCAGCCCTGTGTCTCAGCTCTCTCTCAGCCCTGTCTCTCAGCTCTGTCTCTCAGCCTTATCTCTCAGCTCTGTCTCTCAGCCCTGTCTCTCAGCCCTGTGTCTCAGCCCTGCCTGACTACAGCTCTGTCTCTCAGCTCTGTCTCTCAGCCCTGTGTCTCAACCCTGCCTGAGTAAAGCCCTGTGTCTCAGCTCTGCCTCTCAGCCCTGTGTCTCAGCCCTGCCTGACTAAAGCCCTGTCTCTCAGCCCTGTGTCTCAGCTCTGTCTCTCAGCCCTGTCTCTCAGCTCTCTCAGCTCTCTCTCAGCCCTGTGTCTCAGCCCTGCCTAACTACAGCTCTGTCTCTCAGCCCTGCTCACACGTTCAGCTCTCTAGATGGAATACGCTGGTACATTTCAGTGTCTTGGAATGCTGGTTTAGCACTCGCGCACTTAAAGCCTTCCTCTGATCTCGCTCTCGTCTTAGTGAAAATCGCCAAATAAAACATGTAAAATGGAAATATGGTACACTGCACACATGCATGCAGCTGATGGGTGCCACGCTCGACACAAAGACAGAACTGTTTAACATCCTGCAGTATGCAAGTGATTCTGCCTTTACCTCATCTAACACCCTCGCACAATAGATGGCTGTGTGCATAAATTGGCAATTACACGCCTGGTACACAGTTGAGAAAGTGGTAAAGGTCACCGGAGGCCGTCTTTGAAGTGTAGTGAAGAGAAATCATTGCGATCGCAACAGTTTTTATTCCAAGTTATCCATTGTTTTGCAGAAAAGAAACAGAAACCACTAGAAAAGAAACCAGAAGGTAAAGCCTCTCCCACCACTTCTCTGGACCAGTCACTGTGTGTCTTTATAACCCAGATGGACCCAGATATTTATCGTCCCTGATCTTTAAAGAAAAGTAAGCATATTTCAGTCACATTTTGGGCTCCATTTTGCCATCAAGAATGTTACTTCAAACATAATGATATCCTGGTGTGTCAACATTTGCGCCAAAATTTTCTTTGAATCAATAATGTAAATTTTATGATGGATTTCAATGGACAGAAAATGTGCTGCCTGCCAGACTGTCTGCGCTTGTACAGACTGCAGATAAAAGTCATCCTGTGCTTCACCATCATTGGAAATAAAGCAGAAATAAAGCAGCGGTACCCAATATACATCAATAACAGTTGCGTTGTAGTTTGGCCACTGGAAGTAAATTAGATGCAAATTCTGGGAGGTGCACTGTGCTGGAGCAGGTACGTTGTACAAGAATGTGAAGTGTTCTAACCGAGAGATTTTTCCTAACCATGTAAGCCAAGGCTCCACACTGCTCCCATTTGAGGAGTATTTGCCCCTGAAGATCGATTGAAAATTGTGTAATAGATTTTGAAGCGAGCGAACCGAACCAAATGCATGCGGGCCAAACTGTGGGTGGGGTTCGGTGTTTCAGTATGAACCATCGCCTCTCTGTTACCCGTGATAGAATTTGCTTTGATTCTAGAACTTCATGTGTCTAGCCCTGTGTGTGGGTCAAATTTGATAACCTAGTTATTAAAGCAAAGACCACTGCCAATCTGTCTGCTTTGTCCTCCAGAATAGACAGTCCAGTCCCTGTCTCTCATTATCCGATCTGATATGTTCGTCATCATTGTTGCCACGGGAGCGCGATGTCATCCCCAGCCCACCCGTCAGGTTGACAGGCCTTATCGGACACAGTGGCGCACATTAAGCCACTAATTTGACCTTTCATCAGAGACTTTAAAGCCTGCTTTCCTTTTAGCTGTTGTCATTTCTGCTTCACTTACTGAACTTACTGAGGTGTGCAGCCCGTGCTTTAGGTTTTAAGCCCTCGGCTTCAGCTGAATTATGCATGCGCTTTTTAGAAATTGGCCTCATCTGCTCTCAGCCTGTTGGAAGGCAAGGCTAAATTCTGGATGCCAAGATCAACAGCAGCACATGGCAGGATTTCAGCAGTGGAGGTGAAAGTTGGGAGTTTTCAGTCCTCACAGGGGACTGCTCCCCATAGCCGCTACTTTGACGGTGTTTGGTTTCACTGAAAGACGGCGCTCATGGCTGGCTTTCTCTCCCGCAGCCCGTTTCATGGCTGGTTCGTTAATGCCGGATTCATTTCACGAGACGCCGGGCTGGAAAAGCCAAAGACCGAGAGACAGAAGCTCACGACCAGTCGCAGAGGTAGAATTCAGCCTTGGTATTTTTCCTTTTACAAAATGGCGGACAGTCCACCGAATCGTGGTTTTCATTGGACGCAATTAACGGCACTGCATGAATGCTGCGTTTCATCAAGTGCGCCGACTGCGTTTCCTTCCATATGGCAAAAATATTTGCTTAAAGGCCATCTAATGATTACACTACAGAACGATTCCAGGAAGCACAGGTCACGCCTGGACCAGCTACAGGGCCTGTGCTCTTCAGCAGGGCTTTCTAATCCTCCCAGACAGATGCTGGGTGCTGAGGCCCCATGATTGAAACCCTCTTAATAATGCTCTCTCAGAGCACGTTCCTACCTTCAATTCTCATTTCCTTCCTTCAGCCTCGGAGACGAGAAAAAAGGACTTATCTCTCTCTGGCTTATATTCAGCTCATTATAGCTTAAAAAAAATAAAATTTTGTCCCAGCGAGAGAGGATTACCTTCAATGATGGCGGGCAACAAATCCAGAACATTCCATAGCAAAGCTGAGCTCCCAAGATAATTAATTGATTGGAATGGTTATCCTTCAGGCGATGAGCGTCCATTTTGTGATGAAAGTGTTACTGGTACAGAGGCCTGAGCTGTAACACGTTACAGCCTCATACCCTCCATTTCCCCACGGTGCTAAAATGGCCGAGGGTGATGTGGCATAAGCAGCAGAACCAGCCCAAGGCTCTGGTGCTGAGGGTTGACTCGTCCAATCAGCAGAGATGTGCTATCACTGTGCTGTTCAGGGAATGCATAAGTGCTGGAGAGCATCCGCTGGTGATTAATGCGCCGTCCAGAGCTTAGCGGGCGTGGAGGTAGCCTGGCTAACCGCGCGACTGACCGCCATCTGCCAGTGTGCCGTTCCTCTGACCCACCCCCACGCCCAGCCTTTGAAGAGTCAAATCCGTTTGATTGAATTTGCAAGCCCGGTTCTGTACCCCTTTTGAATACAGTCTGGTAATTAAATCCAGTCGCGTATCTGCAAGGTTTTTCTTGTTTGAACTTACAGGAAAAAAAGCAGTGTGTGCTGGGATAAAAAAAAAAAAAAGCAAAATATTGGCTCCTTATGACTTTTGCAAGATGTTTGGAAAAAGTTTCAAAATAAATACCGAAGGAGGGAAAAAAAAGGGCGAGGGTGTGGATCTGCTGAAGGTGTCGATGTTGGCTTTGAAGCTCTTTGTTGTTCTGGGGCCTTTGTGTGACTGAGAGATGTGTACCAGGCCCATGTATTGTGCTTAAATGGAATTAGAGTCCTGTGCCCTTTGGTTATTGTCTGACAGCGGTGTGTTGTTAGGAAAATGATGACGCTCATGGAGACGGGTTAAAGCACGCCTTCTGCTTGTGGCAGGTGACTTCTTTTATCCCGCTGTTTGAGTAATTGAATTCTGGCGAGGCCGTATTGGTACAAATCAGCTCCAATTGGCAGTAGAAAATGGAACGTGGATAGATAATGAAACTGCATAAATCAAGTATCTTTATACAGTTGTAAGATTGAGGCTAGGGAAATGGAATACTATTGGATTTGTGTCCAAGTTGACTGAGATAGGATATGATTTTATTCTAGAGTATTCTTTCTTCCACATTTGAGATGTGTGGGAAGTCCTAAGGCCATTTTCCATGGGTGGGTCTGTTTCCTTGGACACTGCTTTGATGTCCACACAATGAAGTGTAGAGTTTCCTCAAAGAGGTAGAAGACCTCACAATCAAGCCACTTTTGACAATTTTGCTTGTCCTTATGCCGTAAGAGTTTTAATTGACCTACAACAAATTTTCCATGTTCTAATATTGAACATTAAAGAAATGTGCTTCACTTCAAGGTGGGGAGTTTTTTTGTCTTCAACACATTCGCCTGTTTCAGACCTCTAGTGCTGTGTGTGGGCTGTGTTATTGATTATAAACATTCTGTAGATCCAGAGTTTATTTTCGTTCTCTAATCACCCTCAGTGAAAGGAGTTGCTTCGGGCAGCTCTTCATGTTGTTCTATTGTTCGCTGTCCGCTGTTCCATTGTTCATCGTTTCAAAATAAAACATTATCCATTTCCCCAGGCTCAATGCGCTTTGAATTCAGTTAGAACAGATAAAGGTTAAGTAAACAGTACTCTGAGTGGGAGCTACATATTCAACATATATACAGAATGGCTGACTATGCAATATCTTACAAATTGCCGATAACAACAAGCGTCAGTTCATTAATAGTTTCAAAGAGAAAAGAAGATTGAATTCGGCATGGCAGGTTCAGGTGAATAGTTAAGTGTGTTAAATGCTCGTTTGGAGAGATGTGTTCTGAAGGGAATTAAAGAAGGCCATTGAATGAACAGTCTGCTACAAGGCAGATGTAATGGTGCCCATACATGGGCTCTGTGGAGAAGACTGGTGTGCTTTGGGGGACAGGGCCTCATGAGTGGGAGACCTTGAAGTCAAATGGGAATCCAGCGGCAGTTTTCCATGGGGTGGCTGACTCTCAACCGATCTCAATCCGCATGGTTGTGGGTTCGATTCCCCATCAGGGTACTTCCTGCGGTGTGATCCTTTCTCTGCCCACTGGTATCTCTGCCTTTCCCGTCTGAATGAAGTCAAAACTAGGTACAGAAAAAGGCGCAACATGCACTCTTAGGGAATATACTTTGCGAAATACTTTTTGGGGGGGGGGGGGGGGGGGGGGGGGGGGGGGGGGCGGTGTTGTGTGACTTCCCTTTATTTTGTTTGAGGTGCATGGGGGTGGGGCCAGGCCAGAGGCTGCCAGCTCCACTCCCAGCCCAGCCTCTGGAGCACAGCCAGCAAAAGCCTGATTGATTGGCAGCCAGGAGCAAACGAGAACACTAGATTTGAGAGAAAGATTGTGAGAATCGCAGAAACGCCCCGCTGCGTTTGCCCTGACAGTCTGGTTTAATTCGGCCTTCCTGGGGCGAGGCCAGCGACCGGAGCGCGGGGCTGCCGGATAGCGGGGACGCGCCGAGGTCGCCAGAGCCGCCGTTCGGAGGGAGGAGGGTGGATTTCTACGCTCGTCTGGCCGGCCCGTGCAGCCAAGGAAGCCCCCGACCGTCCGCTGATGGATGAATTCTGCTCGCTACGCGTGCGCCTCAGTCTCTCTCTCTCTCTCTCTCTCTCTGGCTCACTCTCTCTCTAGCTCTCTCTCTCTGCTTGCTCCCTCCCCCTCCCCCTCTCGCACCGCCTCTTTCCCCTTCTCGCTCCAGCTTTGAATGAGAGACAAAGACCCCCCCTTCTCTGGTTTCCTCTCTCTCTCTCTCTCTCTCTCTCTCTCTTGTTTGGAGCCTGTCCTTCCTCCGAGCGCACACACACACACACACACACACACACACGTCTCTGACCGGGCAGGCTTCTCCCTTCCGCGCCGTGGCAGTGTTTTACCGCCGTAGAGGCCGGGGAGCGAGCAGGTCGGCGCGCGGCTGACGCTCGGGGAAGACCGGACTGCTCAGGATTACGCTCCGCTCTCCAGCCTCCTCCTCCTCCTGGCTCGCGGGTCAATCCCTCTTTAATGGAAGGGCTGTATCACGGTGAGCCTGCCGCCGCTTTCGCAGACCGCCTGCGCGCTGCACGGAGCCTCCCGCCGCTCTGCCTCAGCGCAGGGAGACCGCGCTGAGCGCCTCTAGAATCGGGCTCCGGGATTTCCTATTCCCGGTCTGCCTTCGGAGAAATAAGGTTTGCAGTGGGTGATGTTCCTTGCGCTGTGTTTTTGTAGAACTGTGATTCGGTCTCGGGCTGCTGCTGCTGCTGCTTTCATTCGGTGCTGCCTCTTGTCACACCGAAGGGCTGGATTTCATTTGTAATGATTTGACTGGAGAAGCAGGTCAGAGCTCGAGGGCTCGTGAGAGTTTTGCGTGAAAAACAGGAAAGCAAGTGTCGTTGTTCGATAGTACACATCTTAACATCGGAGAAATGGACTCGCTCCTTTCGAGATGCGAGTGGAATCTCCTCTGAGGCTATATTTAGGACACATGCTGGTTTTATATGGAGAAGAATAGTGCTAATCTGCAGTGCTTTTATCATTGTTGTGCTGAAATGTAGTTATTCAAATTCTCTCTTTGTAATTAGCGTTGATAATGATGACAACCTGGCAAATAGCCAAATCTGAATTTCCTTAAATCTTCACCAGGTTTTCTGTGCTCTAGTCATTGATTTAATCTCTCAATACTGAGAGCATTGTGGTGTTTGGGGTTTCTCTTTTCTTTAATTTCATTATCAATCGTATAACATTCTTGAGAATAAAATAGTGAAGGATCACTGTGTACATTGTTATGCTAATTTATGTCAAATCAATATCGTTTCCTGAAGCGTGTCCATTATACCTCCAAAGCGATGTTTTTAAGGGTTGGATCATAATTTTCGATGAATATTTAATGACATTTTATCATTGTTCCTTTGTGAAATATTGATGAGTCCGTTTGAGAGCAGGGAGACGTTAGCTGGCCGCTTAGCGCTGTTCACACGCGACGCGCACAAGGAACGGCGTGCCCAAACACATCGTGCACCGTCCGTGTGTTTGCCAAAAAACATGCCACACAAGCATCAAAGCAAAACGTCTCCGCGTTTCCCCTGCATCTGGCCGTTCTTATTAATTGCAGAAATGCTTTTTGTGTAGTCTGTTGAGATGTGAGGGCGGCGAGCGTTGGGAACAGCCTGTCCGTTGGGAGGGGAGCCTCCTGCGCGTGTGCGGTTGAGCCGGGGATTGAGCCGGAGGCGGCGGGGGCATCTGAGTTCAGCGCGGGGAGCCCCCTCCCCCCCGCGCCCCGTCTCTGCGGGGCCAGCCGTCCTCCAGGTGGAGATGAGCGGCGGAGCTGGGCTGGACCAGACGCCCTGTAGCACGGCTCAGACTAACACGCGCCCGCCCGCTTTTGTGTGCGGTTCTGACGGTGCTGCCTGTGTGTGCCTGAATGTGCGTGTGTGTGTGTGTGTGCCTGAATCTGCCTGTGTGTGCCTGAATGTGCGTGTGCTTGAGCGTGCATGTGTGCCTGAATGTGCGTGTGCTTGAGCGTATGCATGTGTGTTTTGTGTGTGCCTGAATGTGCGTGTGCTTGAGAGCATGTGTGCGTGTGTGTGTGTGTGTGCCTGAATGTGCGTGTGCTTGAGCGTATGCATGTGTGTGTGTGTGTGTGTATGCCTGAACGTGCGTGTGCTTGAGCGTGTGCGTGTGCATGTGTGTTTGTGTTTGTGTGTGTGTGTATGCCTGAACGTGCGTGTGCTTGAGTGTGTGCGTTTGTGTTTGTGTGTGTGTATGCCTGAATGTGCGTGTGCTTGAGCGTGTGCATGTGTGTTTGTGTGTGCCTGAATGTGCGTGTGCTTGAGAGCGTGTGTGTGTGCGTGCGCGCGTTTCTGTGCATATTTTTGTGCGTGGGTATGTTCAGTGTGCCGTTGTTTCTGTGTGTGCTGGCTGGCTGTGTTTAGGTGTGTGTACACTTGCATGTTTTGGTCTCTGTGCCATAATGCGCTCTGCTGTGCTGTGCACTGCTGTGCTATACTGCGTTCTGCTATGCTGTACTGTGCACTGCTGTGCTAAAATGTGCTATATTGTGCTGTACTACGTTCTGCTGTGCTGTACTGTGCACTGCTGTGCTATACTGTGCTATACTGTGCTGCTCTGTGCTATACTGTGCGCACGCTGCAGTGTAATCCTGTCCCAGGCTCTGTCTCTCATCATATGGATGTGCTGAAGCCTAACAGGGCCTGACTGGCAGGGGGCAGTGGCAGCGCAGCAGTGATGTGGAAGAGCAGCTCTGTACTGCTCCACAGCCCACAGCTGCTCCAGAGAGGCCCTCACACCCTGCAGATGGGCCTCTCTGCCATTCACACCTCATTTAAGGCCCCTCCAGCCCAGGGACTCGCCTCGCATTTCAATACGCAGCAGGCGCCCTTCACACACGTTGCCGTTCCCTTTGAACACATTGTGCCCGTTTCGATCCATACTTAATCCGCCGCGATTATGGTGTCGCGCATTAATTCATCCACAGATGAGGACGAGCGAACTGCAGTGATGGTGATAATGACGGAGACATGGCATCGATCGTCATCATCATCATCGTTAAAATGATGGAGCACGCTGTCTGCCTTTCAGAGCAGGAAGTCGCCGGGTGTGTGTGTGTGCGGACTCTCCGTCTGCGGATGGGGAAGAGAGATCGGGGTTAACCGAGGGCACGAGGCGCACTTTCAGAGGGCTCCTCCATTTCTGGGCCTTGCAGGGCAATAAACACACAAACTGCACAGAAGCCCGTTTGATAACCCGGTTCAGGAAAAGCGAACAGGGACCCGCGCGTAACGCGCGGATGCAGTTCTGTCGCCGTTGACAACAGAGCGGCTGGATTGAGGGCGCTGATTGGAGCCTGGCTGCGGGAAGTGGGTATCCCCGCGGGCTGGTCACACGCTCGGCGATAAAGCTGTCATCGGGAGAGAGACGGGCAGTTTGGGCGCTGCGGGCACACAGCTGCTTTAGCGCAGGCTAATCCCGCCCTCTGACCTTGCAGCGGCCTCTTCTCCTCAGCATCCGGAAGGCTGGTCTGAACGCTCCGCTTGTGTTGAGCTCCGCGGCGTCGCGTGTAGCTAAAGTCCACGTGCGCACCTGCGTGTGCAAGTGTACGCGTGTGTTTATTTGTGTGTAGGTACCTTTCCTTGTTTGTACATGTGCTTGTAAGGACCTGCGTGTTTGTGTTCTTGTATGTGCCTGTGCGTGCCTGTGTGTGTGTTCACGTGTTTGTGTTTGTGTGCATGTGCGTGTATATGTGTGTGCATGTGTGTGCGTGTGCTTGTGTGTGCATGTGTTTGTGCGTGCGTGCGTGTGCGTGTATGTGTGTGTGATTGTGTGTGTGCGTGTGTGCGTGCATGTGCTTGTGTGTATGTGTGCGTGATTGTGTGTGTGTGTGTGTGTGTGTGTGTGTGTGTGTGCGTGTGTGTGTGTGTATGTGTGTGTGTGTGTGTGTGTGTGTGTGTGCATGTGTATTTGTGTTTGTGCGCACACACACACGCGTGTGTGTCTTTATGCACCTCTGGTGATAAGTGTATGGTGGCAGCATGTGGTTGTATTCAGTTCTTCTCTGCTGTTGCTGAAAACATGGCTGTATTCTCACTCACTGCCTTTTTTAGTCTCACCCCGCAGCTCACGCTATTCTAAAACAATACCGCACTGTAATTCTCAGGGCTGTGCTTCAAGTAGCAAGTTGGTTAGCGATGCTGAATTTGTTACCATTTAAAAAGTAGCCACTGTGAGAAGAGCTGCAGTGGACGTGCATTGCAGCGAGTTTGATAAGTAACACTGCGCTGCGTTCTGCCGAGCGATTGATCTTTTATTCTGCAGGCCTTACGTAACGGCTGTTGAACAGTAGTCGGTGTTGAAGTGACTGTTGACCTTCAGGTCCTGTTCCAGTTACAAGCACCTCGTTAGCTCGCTTGCTGTTTGACAGCTCATTAAGAGTGGAATAGAACATGTGCGAGAGAACCAGAAAACTGACTGCAGCTACGCCAGAGCCCCACGCCAATAAACACCATGGAAACTGTTACCTGTAACATTTCCAATTTTTCCCCGAGCCCAGAGGTACTGAATTGACTTAAACAACGAGCTTGCTGCCATCGACAGATTTGAAAGCCATATAGGCTATTTCTAACAAGCTTTGTAAAGCAGTGCTTAGCGCATGTCAGGCAAAAAGCAAATAGCAAACGACAGTTACACTCTTTCCATAATAGCCAGCGGACTATTAGCTGATGATACAGTGTCAAACCCATATACCCTATAAGTGCCACAGCCCGCTTTCCCTGGGGGGAGAAACAGTGTTAAATGAGAAGAAGATCTATAACGGCAGTCAAAGGTTGATGTACAACACACATCCCCATGACAACCAGTGGTAAGGTAAAAAAGTGCATCTGCTATAATAAGCATGGCTTAGCGTGTGGTGTGTCGTGTTAGGGACCGAGTTCTCTAACCTGTATCCAGCGGGGGCAGGCAAACCTCAGCAGGATTCTATGAACTTGACATTAGGAGAGCTGTCACATGGTGTCTGAGTTCAGGATCATGAAACAATTCATAAATGTGTAGACATTCAAAAGGAAGGCAAACTACTTTAAGCAATTTTGGTATTTCTTCACCATGTCATGAATTGTAGCTAATTTGTGGGTAAACGTGTAAAGTTAAAGGTTTATGTTGGTGCGAATATATTTATATGCGTACCAACATAAACATACACACTGTGTACACACATACAGGGCTCCTTGTGAGGACAGCTTGAGGGACAGGTGTTTGGGAGCTGGCCAGGCTGACAGGAGAGGCTTTGTGGGGCCCCGTAGAGAGGGAAATGGGGCCCTTCGCTGCACACTGAACTGAGTCTTCGGTGACCCTGACACTGTGACATATGGAGCAGTCAGGTCAGAGCCACTATGAAAGAGGAACATATGTAGTGCAGCATATTAAAGGGCAGACTGTTCTGTTGGAAAAAGGACCAGAGGGCTTTTTTGTCATTTAATCCTTTAAGCCCTGAGTGCAGGGAGTCTGCTCAGGATAACTTTCACTGCCATTATCTTTACTGATTTGATAAATTAACAAAATATTGACTCTGCCATATAGCTATAAGGTCTGCATAGAAAAGGTTTTTGTTAAGGTTGGAGGCAAATCTGGCCATTTGGGTTTGAAAAAAAGTAACTACTGTACTTTGAGTGAAGCCATTTTATTTTGCAGGAAAGCAGTTTTACACAATTTCTTGTATAGTTTCAAAAATCCCACCCACACATTTTTACTGAAACTCCCCTTATGATTTTTTCTGAATGTAATGGCGCGATATATTCCCTTTCTGGAAACTCCTAAATCACACAAAGTTCAGGGCTTTTGAGTAGAGGTCGGATTGCCCTTTCATCCATTTTACAGACCGCTCCTCACCAATAAGTTTTTCCCCTAAAGACGGCTGTTTTACTGTAGACCCGCACATTCCTTTTTACACGCTTGCCAACTAATTTCCTAAACAACGACGAAAAACAATGATGTAAGTTCATTTTATGTAGTGAACGACTCTGACTTGATGGAATGTGCGCCAACCTGGCAGTCATGGTGACGTTTTCAGCGTTGTGGAAAATTATTGTTCTGGGCTGCACAATTGCTGCCTTCTGTTGTTTACGACTTGTTTACGACAATGCAGTGCGCTTCGTGACCCACCTCCCACCTTATTTACCGCCAGCAGCCAATGAGGTAATTGCGCTGGGGACCGGACTTCCCTCAACCAGCGCCTGCGAATTCAAAATAGAACTGGAACCCGAAACAAATCCATATAAAACGCGTGTTCCGTTGTGACCAAGCTGACCCTCGACTCCCGACTTCCCATTGAATTCTCTTTGTTCTCAGTTACAATGTCTTCGTTACTGAATCGACGGCGAATAATTCATAACCCGCAGATGCGTGAATGTTCATGCAGGTGCGGCGCTAAAACTCGGCCGCGAGACGCTGGCCGTGTAGATAAGGCTGCGGATGGGAAATGAGCTCCGCTCTTTATTCCAGCGTATTCGCCTGCGGATTAACTGACCTCTGGCTAATATGAGCGCCTCTGAAGCGTTAACACCACGGGGCGGCTTCATACATATTCATTTCAATGCTGCCGTATGTCACATACTAAGAACGGCCAGACGAGGATTTTGAAGTCTTATACTGTTAGGTTTTTTTAATCGATTCAGATTTTTAATTGAAATGCTGTTACGATTCAAATGCTTTGTGGAATAAAAATATTCTGTGAAACAGTATGTTAAAATTATGAATATATGTATATATAGGCTATATATATAATTTGAAATTATACTCTGTATTAACTGTTGTAAAGTTGTGATTATTATAATTTTTTACATTTATTATAAGGCTATTACAATATTTAGCTCATATGAATGCTAATACTGGTTGATGTGTCCTTTTACAGTACAGTATATGCTGGTGGAGTGGGGGCTTCTGGGAAATTAGTCTTTCTTGTTAACAAACCCTGGAACAAGCACAGAAAGGTGCTAATCATTCGGTATTTTGTGCTTATTTCACACCCAGTTAGCTACTGACTGCATTTCAGTGATAAACAGTTCATTGTTGTTGCATCCAGAATGGAAGCAGAATTGTACATTACACGGTTGGATTCAGTTGAGGATGCTGAGGCATAACCTTTCCCTGTCTGATTGTGTAGAACAGTCTGCTCCCGACTTATTAGCATTCTCACGCTGCCGTCGTCTCGTTTTGCCTCTTCGCTGTAAGCCCGACAACGCACGCAGGCGATTTAGCGTTAGCCTTATCCGATAGTCCAATAGCGTGCCTTATCAGTCCCAATATGGACTTTCCTTTTGATACTGCATGTATGGCATCTCCTCATACATAAATCTGTTCATAAAGGTCTCAGGTGAGAGGTGCACAGCAGGCTCGCTCTCCTCCCATTAGAGTTCGGAGGTTTGGTTCAGGCCGAGTCCGTCCCATCGCAGAGAGGAACGATAGGTTTACCGCGTTCCCTGTAGCCGTGGAATGCTAATGTGCTGCAGGAATACTAATGCTGGCAGAGCCAGGCTGATGTTATGGAGGCGCGGTCGCCTCACCAGGGCCTATAAGGCCTGTGTGCTGAGCCTTCAGAGCCTGTATCTGGATCTGATCTGACCCTCTCTGAGGAGGAGGGCCGCCCTGGACGACGCGGCACCTTTCACTTAGTCAGAACGGCAGGCGCGTGCAGGGTTTACATGTACCGTTTAATGCTAATGTACTGGGACACATCATTTTTGTTGTTTTGGCTCTGTACTTCAGCACATTGGATTTGAAGTTAGGCAATGAATATGAGGTTAAAGTGCAGACTGTCAGCTCTGTGATGCTGTGCCAGGCCTGTACTGCAGCCATCTTCAGTTTCTGTTGTGTTTTGCCTTCAGTCTTATCTTCAGGAAGTGGAATGCACGTTCAGTCGGATTCAGTTCATGGGGTGATTGACTTGGCCAGTCAAGAACATTCCACTTTTTTGGCCCTGAAAATCATGGTTGCTTTAGCAATATATTTGGGGCACTTGTCCTGCTGCTAAGTATAGCGCAGTTCAGTGAGTGGTGAGGCATTTGGTTGGATCTGTACAGGTAAGATTTTTCTGTTCACTTCAGGATTCATTCTGCTGCTGCAGCCAGCAGTTAAATCATCAGTGAAGAGAAGTGAGCCAGTTCCAGTGGCAGCCATACATGCACAAGCCAGGTATCGCAGTTGATTTTAACTCACCCGATGTTTTGGCTGTCTTTCAGTTTATTCAAAATTTTCAGCCTCACGATGGCCTGCTTTCCTGGCATTGACACTTTTTTTGGTCCACATTTTGAGATACAGCAGCAACAGACTCCGAATTCAAATTCAACACATAGAATCAATGCTAGACCTTTTGTGAGCTTTCTTGTGCATGAACCAATGATGCAAAGACAAATCTGGCCAAGAAACAGCTGAGCAGCCTATTGGTCAATTACTTTTGCTCTCCTAAAATGGGGGACTATGCATAAAAAGGGCTGTAATTCTCACACGGGTCACCCAACATTGAGCCTGCTGAGCTGCTTTAATTTCACAAAACCCTCAAATCAAAGTTGAGACTCTGCACTTCATCTTCATATTCATTTTGTCAGTGTCCAAATACTTTTGCATTTAACTGTAGGCGAAGCCGTACGTGCATGCTTTGTTGCTTACGGATGCTTCAACACACGTGTACGAGTGCCTGCGGAGATCAGTACCTGCACTTGCATATTTGCATTTGCATGTTTGCACGT